>JAWZYT010005788.1:0-2500 GCA_034508575.1 Petrolisthes manimaculis | reverse complement strand
GGACAGCGGGAATGAAAGGAAGAGGGAAAAATGAGAAAGAGAAAGGAAGGAACAGAGGAGAGGAGTGAAAGAAGAGGGTAAAGAAGAGAGAGTAAGAGGGAAATAAACAAAGGAGAGGTGAGCAAGAAGGAAAGGAGATGAGAAAAATGAGGTAAAAAGAGGGAAAGAACAAGGGAGAGAGTAAGAGGAGTAAGAGGGGAAGAAAGGGAGAGGAGTCTGAAGGTGGAAGGGAGGGTAAGCTGAGTGGGAATAAGCAACGTGAGAAAAACTGAGAGGAAAATGAGAGGGGTTGGAAGGAGAGGTGAGGGAGAGGGAAGAGGTAGGAGGAGAGGGAGAGGGGAAGGAACGAAGGAGAGAAATGGGGGGAATGGAAAAATGAGAGGGGTTTGTGGAAGAGTAGAGGGGTATATAGGAAGGAAGAGGGAAAGGGAAGAAGGCTGGGGAGAGGGGAGGAAGGGAAAGAGGAAATTGAAAGGGGAAGTGATTGAGGGAAGACTAAGAGAGGAAGAAATGTAGAAATGAAACAAAGAAGAAACAAAGAAACACACACACACACACACACACACACACACACACACACACACACACACACACACACACACACACACACACACACACACACACACACACACACACACACACAGAAACCAGACAGGAAGGCAGGCATACAGACAGACATACAGACAGACATACAGGAAGGTAGACAGACAGACAAACAGGAATACAGACAAACAGACAGATAAACAGACAGACAGGAAATCAGGCAGGTTGGTAGACAGACAGACAGACAGACAAACAGACTGACAGACAGAGAGGCGAGGGTGATGCAGATGTGATGGGGGTGATGGGGGTGAGGGTTGAGGGGTGAGGGGGGTGGTGGTGGATGTACAACTGTGGAAATAGAAACATGAGGAAGAATAAAGGTGAGGGAGGGAAGGGTGAGGAAGGGTGAGGGGTGAGGGAGAGCAAGGGAGAGGAAGGGTGAGGGGTGAGGGAGAGAGTGGTGTGGAAGGGTGAGGGGTGAGGGAGAGCAAGGGAGAGGAGAGGCTAGGGTGAGGGAGAGAGAGTGGTGGGTAAATGGGGAGAGTGAGAGGGGATAGTTTAAAGAGAGAAGAAGAGGAAAAAGAGAGAAGAGAGAGAGAAAGAGAGAGAGGAAGGAGGTAGACAAAGGATAAGACCTATAAGAATTATTTATAAATATATAAATAAATAAATATACAGTACGACAGATGGGGTAGTTAGATAGATAGATAGATAGATAGATAGATGGATAGATAGACAGTACGATATATATATATATATATATATATAGACAGATAGATACACAGACTGACAGATAGATAGATAGATAGATAGATAGATAGATAGATAACCAAATAGATAGATAAGTAAATAGACAGACAGACGAATACTGATATATAGATAGATAGATATAAATAGATAAATAGATATACAGACAAAGAGACAGACAGATAGATAGACAGATAGATAAATTAATAGACAGATAGATAGACAACTGACAGACAGATAGAGAGATAAATAAATATATGGATAGACTATAAGAGAGATGGATAGATAGATAGATAGATAGATAGACAGTTAGATAGGTAAATATATATATAGACAAAGAAACAGACAGAAAATAGATAGATAGATAGATAAATTAATAGATAAATAGATAGAGAGAAAAGTAGATTTACAAATAAAGTTTGAGAGACAGATAGATAGATAGGCTAATAAACACACACAGAGAGAGAGAGAGAGAGAGAGAGAGAGAGAGAGAGAGAGAGAGAGAGAGAGAGAGAGAGAGAGAGGCCAGCTTCCCCCTTTCCCTTCAGTGATCCCCAGTCAGGCGAACAGAATACCAAAGTGAGTGAGTGAGAGTGAGTGAGAGTGTGAGTGAGAGAGTTGGTGAGTAAGTGTGTAAAAGTGTGAGAGTGAGAGTGAGTGAGTGAGAGTGTGAAAGTGTGAGAGTGAAAGTGTGAGTGTGTGTAAGTGTGTGAGTGAGTGAGAGAGTGTGGGAATGAGTAAGTGAGTGACAGTGTGAGTGAGAGTGTTGGTGAGTAAGAGAATGAGGGACTGAGAGAATGAAAGTGTGAGTGAGAGAGATAGTGAGAGTCAGAGAGTGAGTGAGTGAGTGAATAAGCGAGTGATAATGAAATGAGTAAGTGAAGGAATGAATAAGGGTGAATATCTCTCTCTCTCTCTCTCTCTCTCTCTCTCTCTCTCTCTCTCTCTCTCTCTCTCTCTCTCTCTCTCTCTCTCTCAGGAAGCAAGGAGGGGAATGGAAAAGGAAGGAAGAAGTAATAAATATAGAAAGAAATAGACAGCATACAAGACAAAGAGAAGAAAGGAGGGAAGAGAAGAGAAGGGAAGAGAAGAGAAAGGAAAAGAAAAGAAGGGAAGAGAAGTAAATAGGAAGAGAAATGAAGGAAGAAAAGAGAAAAAAGAGAAGAGAAAAAGGTAGATAAGAGAGGAAGTAATTAATTTAAAAGTAAAG
>JAWZYT010005787.1:30000-31557 GCA_034508575.1 Petrolisthes manimaculis | reverse complement strand
CCCTCCCAAAATATGCTATAAAACTGATCCCTGACTCGTCTACTTGTGATCTGTTTGTTTCCTGGCACATAGGTTAGTTTGGAGGATTCAGTAGCTCTTCACCCTAAATAAACGACCATATATGCCAGAAAACAAATGCCCTCAATGGTAGCTAATAGAGGATCTGTTTCGTAGCATAGTTTGGAGGAATCAGGGACCTTCCATTTCACTCAAAACAAAAGATAGTAGTCCACACGGTGCTAACAAATTAGATCCCCTGACAATTTAAAGGCTACTGATTCCTCCTAAGTATATGCCAGAAAATAGATGCCCTCAATGGTACTAATAAAGGGATCTGTTTCGTGGCATAGTTTGGAGTAATGGGTAGCACTTCAATTTTACTCCAAACAGACGACCCCCTTACTTAATGAGAGTACCGTAATCCACAGGGGGTCGTAAAGAGATAGGCTTGACTGACTTGATAAACACTATATACTCACCCTCCGTCCTTCTTCCTTCCTTTACCTCTACACGAAGAAAAGTTTCCTCTCTAATAATAATAAGATTCTATATAGATTGGCCTGGGTATTATTGTTATCATTATCCTGTGGTCATAGTGAGTCTAAGTTTGGTGGTACATGTCTGGTGAAGAGACTATAAACACAACATCAACAACAACAACAACAACGAACTTTTCACTGTAACTGTACATAACGGGACTTCATCTTTTTGGTTTATGTATTGCAATTAGGATCATGCATGCCTTGTCACGTGTGGTGGTTGCAGACTTGAAGATAACTAATTTTTAACACGGACTGTACATTTCTTAGTTATATTCCTAGGGTCATATATACAAACTTATTAAGGGGACGGTACATTGTTGTTGTTGGTATTATAATAATTATCTGGAGCAACTGATTATTACAAACTATTCCAAACAACAGGTCACCATTAGTTTTGTTTATCGGGTCCCGTTTCCTGGCATTCTTTGGAGGAATCAAGTCGCTCCAATATACCAAAAGTGTATTTATTACCCCCTCATAACGTTTAATTAAGAACCCTGTGATCGTACATGAGACCTGGTGGCTTCTGATTCCTCCAAAGTATTATTACCGAGACAGAAACTCCTTGATAATTACGTATACCGATACAAAAATCGCACATAATTTTGCTTACCTATATTAATACTCCTTAATAAAATATTACCTGATAATTATTGCTTACCCATAAAATATTACCTGATAATTATTGCTTACCCATAAAATATTCCTTGATAATTATGTAGGGTACCTATGAGATATTACCTGATAATTATTGTTTACCTACATATAATATTATTTTGATGATGATAATTACTAGGTGAGTATAATGGAGAACACAAATATTAAGCCTGCATAGTACATGATAATTATTGCTTATCTATATATTATTTGATGATGATGATTATTACTAGGTGATTATAATGGAAAATACAGATAAATAAACTGACTCACACGATAATAATTCAGCCTGCATACCTGAATACTATTACTTAATTATATATACTGTATAATAATATTTGATGGTGATAACTGCTAG
>JAWZYT010005787.1:10000-25000 GCA_034508575.1 Petrolisthes manimaculis | reverse complement strand
GAGTGAGTGAGGCAGAGAGAGAGTTATGATAAAGTTAGGCAGGGAGAGAGATGATAAAGTGATGCAGAGAGAGTTACGATAAAGTGAAGTAAGGAGAGTGAGGGTGAGTAAGACAGGGAGTGTTATAAATTAAAAGGAGACAGGGAAACTGAAGTGAAGCAGGGAGACTTATAATATAGGGAGGCAGGGAAAGTTATAATAAAGTGAGGTAGGGAGAGTTATAATAAAGTAAGGCAGCGGGAATGAGTGACTGAGTGAGTGAGTGTAAGCGAGGCAGGGAGAGTTATGATATAGTAAGGCAGCAAGAATGAGTGAGTGAGTGAGTGAGGGTTAGCGAGGCAGGGAGAGTTATGATTGAATAAAGTAGGGATAGTTATGATAAAGTAAATCAGTAGAAGTGAGTAAGTGAGTAAGGGTGAGTGAGTAAGGGTAAGCGAGGCAGACAGGCAGGCAGGGTAAGGAAGGATGTTAAGGTGAGGCTGGGGTCACGTCTCTCAGTAGTGTGTGAAATGGCCAGATATACGGTTAGTACGGGTCTTAACAGTTCGTTCAGTGTTGGACCATCTACACCAACACTAACACCACCACCACTCATCAATAAAATACAACAACAACAACAAGGATGTATCTATAGACAAGTTAGAACTGATTGTAAGTCTGCATATGGGATTAGAGAACACGACACGAGGGAATCATAATATATAAAGCATGTATGTATGGAAGTGAGATTGGACTAAACAGAGTGAAGTCGATCGTTGGAGTGTGAGATGAGGACGTTCAGGCAGGCAGGCAGGCAGGCACGGCACTCAGAGGAGGGGCACTGGCACTGGGAGGAATGGAGGGAGGAAGGGGTACTGGCACTGAGAGGAATGGAGGGAGGAGGGTACTGGCACTGAGAGGAATGCAGGGAGGAGGGGCACTGGCACTGGGAGGAGAGGAGAGAGGCATTGGCATGAGGGAGGAAGGGGTACTGGCACTGGGAGGAGGGTACTGGCACAGAGAGAAGGAGAGGAGGGGGCACTGGCACTGGGGATATGGGCAGAGGTACAAACACTCGAGCTGCACACCCTCCTATACCCTTTCCCCCCCTCTCTCTCTCCTTCTCCCTCTTCCCCTCTCTCTCTCTTCCCCTCCCTCTCCCTCTACCTCTCATACCAAACGTGGCACGCACTCACTCACTCACACACAACACCCACACCACTCAAAACAAGTCACAATTCCCCGATGAGTATAATGGGTATAACATGAGGGAAGGGGAGAGGGACGACAACAAAACCACGTGGCAGGTCTGGCTGGCTGGTGGCTACTTGTGAATATGGGGTAATTTTTATATAAGGGTGAAATAACAGTTGGACGATAAGTGGTACTCTAAACTAGTAGGGAGGGACGTAGGTAGGTAAGTAGGTAGGTTGGTAGGTAGGAGAGAGTGAGAGGTAGAAGAATATTGGTATGTAGGGAAGAGAAAAAGAGAGCCGTAAGTGGGTGGGTGGGTATGTAGGTAGGTAGGTAGGTATGAGAGAGTGAGAGGTAAAAGAATAATGGTTGGTGGGGAAGAGAAGAAGAGGTAGGTAGGTAAGTAGGTAGGTAGGTAGGTAAGTAGATATGAGAGAATAAGAGGTAGAATAATAATGGTTGGTGGGGAAGAGAAGAAGAGGTAGGTAGGTAAGTAAGTAGATATGAGAGAGAATAAGAGGTAGAATAATAATGGTAGGTAGGGGAGAGGGTGGGTAAGTGGGTGAAGGGTATAAGTGTGTGTGGATTGACTCCGGGTTTGGTGGCTAGTGGAGAGAGAGTGAGTGTAGTGGACGCCGGAGTGGCCCAAGGAGTGGCACGCGACCCACACTCTGTAAGGAACCAGGCAGTGTGAGGGAGAGTGAGTGAGTGAGAGGGGGAACAGGGACAGTGTGAGAGAGAGAGAGAGAGAGAGAGAGAGAGAGAGAGAGAGAGAGAGAGAGAGAGAGAGTGGGTGGGTGAACAGGGACAGTGTGAGTGAGAGTAAGGGAGTGAGTGAGTGGGGAAACAGAGAGAGAGTGGGGAAACAGGGACAGTGTGAGGAAGTGAGTGAGTGAGTGAAGAGGGACAGCGTGAGGGAAAGTGAGAACGTGAGTGAGGTACCAGGAACAGTGTGAGGGAGAGTGAGGGAGTGAGTGAGAGATCAAGGCAATGTGAGGGAAAGTGAGTGAAGTCAGGGTAAGGGAAAGAGAGTGAGTGAGGAATGAGGGACAGTGTGAGGGAGAGTGAGTAAGGGAAAGAAAGTAAGCCAATGTGAGAGAGTTAATGCAAGAGTGAGTGAGTGAGAGTGAGGGAAAGAGTGTGAGTGAGTGAGAGTGAGGGAAAAAGTGTGAGTGAATGAGAGTGAGGGACAAAGAGGACGTGAAAAGTGAATTAATGGATTTTATGAGTGTGAAACGTGTTAAACTAGTTATTATATAAAATTGGATTGGTGCTTCAGTGTTTCATCACCCACATACCACCTTCACCTAACCACCTACACCACCTGCACCTAACCACCTATATACCACCTTTATTTACGTTACCACCTATATACAACCTTCACCTTACCACCTGTACACCACCTACACCTTACTACATATACACCACCGTCACTTTACCACCTACACACCACTTTCACATCATCCACTAACCACATTTCCCAAAAGGATAAAGGGATAAAAGCCTGTATTTCCACTGGGGAAGGTTGAAACTGTCTGGAGTAAATGTATCTTCTGTCATTGTGGGGTTTTTCTACTTTCACTTCATCTCACAAGCTAGAGTGACGGTTTATTATTATTATTATTTATTTATTATTGCTAGACTATAAACCTTCCCATCAATACACATAAATATCCAACTCCTCATTTCTCATTTCACACTTCACTAAACTAAACCACATCCCTTCATCTCACATTGTACTGAATCACTTCCCTCCTTACCTCACCTCACCAACTAGACCACCTTCACCTACACCCAGTCCTCACTCACTCACCTCACCCACCAGAACCACCTCCCTCCTCACCTCACCACCTTCATCTTCACCTACACCCAGTCCTCACTCACTCACCTCACCCACCAGAACCACCTCCCTCCTCACCTCACCACCTTCATCTTCACCCACACCCAGTCCTCACTCACT
The DNA here is from genome assembly GCA_034508575.1 of Petrolisthes manimaculis. NCBI lineage: Eukaryota > Metazoa > Arthropoda > Malacostraca > Decapoda > Porcellanidae > Petrolisthes > Petrolisthes manimaculis. The sequence continues at coordinate 21,867 of JAWZYT010005787.1, read as the reverse complement.
CACCTCATCCACCAGAACCACCTCCCTCTTCACCTCACCACCTTCATCTTCACCTACACCCAGTCCTCACTCACTCACCTCATCCACCAGAACCACCTCCCTCCTCACCTCACCACCATCACCTTCACCTACACCCAGTCCTCACCCACTCACCTCACCCACCAGAACCACCTCCCTCCTCACCTCACCTTCACCTTCACCTTCACTCAGTCCTCACCCACTCACCTCATCCACCAGACCACCACAACCTCCGCCACAGGTGTACCGTAACTACAGAAGAAGAACACCAACCACCATGTACCTCTCTCACTCCCACCGTAGTCCCTTCTGCAGGATGACCCACGGACGCCCCATCACCCCCACGGGCCTAGAGGGGATGAGAGGCCACGACGAATCCTACTACATGAGTAAGTTGAAGTCGTACTCATTCGTCTAAGTTGAAGTATTTACTCCTTCGTCCACTCCTTCAGGATAAGCAATACTCCTTTACCCTTCCATGTGTTCTGAAAAAAAAAAAAAAATAGGCGGAAGTTTAAGATGTTAATGTGACCGGATGTTCTGCGTCAGGAAGCGGAAACGAGTTTAAAAGTAAAAAATATATATATAACCTCTCCGACATCTGCACATCAGAGGTGGAAACGAGTGGAGTGAAAATAAATACAGTGTTAGGAATAGAACATTGATGTTTGGCATAACTCGGAAAACATGAAAGGTAGCTCTTAAGGCAATTACTTATTTTATCAACCATCGATTTTTTTAACATTAAAGCCAGGGTCACACTTAGCCGAATTACTTCCGAATTCATCCCGAAGTGACTTCGGTTTGGTTTCGGGCATGTTCGGTGAACTTTTTCAAGGTCATGTTTTCGGTATGCATTCGAAACGCATTCTGAAATGCATACCGAATAGTTTCCGATTGCATACCGAGAGTGTTTCGAATTGAAACCGAAGTTTGAAATTTAAAATTTAACTATTTTTTCTCGTTCCGAAATCAAATCGAATGCAAACAGATGCCATACCGAATGTAAACCAAACTACATACCGAAATTTGACAGCTTCAACGGCCAGAATTCAAACCGAATGCAAACAGATGCCATACCGAATGTTCCGAAGTATTCCCGAATAGTTTTCGAATATATCCCGGTCTCTGCCCAAATTTTTGCCCATCCCGAATTGGTTCCGAATGTTTCATGCAACACCAAACATTCGGGAAACTTTCCGATTCAGTCCCGAATTTTTGCAAATGGCCCCAAACTATTCCTGAACACCCCGAATCATTGCCCGAATGATTTACGAATACAAACCGAACACACTTCGGGATGCATTCGGCCTCAAGTTAGGCTAGGTGTGACCGTAGTATAAGTGGCTGCGCTTATGTGAATGTATATGAGTAATAATAGATATATGGAAAGATTTTATATTGAAGACGTTATGTACTATGGTTTATAAAAGTTCGTTCCCTCAAGTCAGGCAATATAGAACTGAATTATCTGTGGTTTGAACGACATAACACAGTGTCCGTCATCAATCTTACGGAACCCTGTGATGTAGTCAGAAAATTAGAGATAAATGAGTCCTTCAATTATTGCCACGAAACACCCCCTATATGGAAAGAGCTTGTTTCGTGGCATGGTGAGGAGGAATCAGAAGCCACCGAGTCTCATGAACGATCACAGGGTCTTTAAGGTGGTAATTATTTTGTTCTAAATTGAAGTGCATTGATTATTTCAAAGTATGCTATGAAACAGGACCAGAAGAGCATAAATAATGGTGTTTTGTTGATTGGAATAGTCTGGAGGATTCAGGTGCTCCAAATTTACCAACACAAAATTTCCCCCATAAGTTGCTCAGTCGTTCAAACCACAGATAAAATTATTACTCCTTTTGTGGCTGTCTAAGGGGCAGAATAAATTATAGGAACAGAACCGCTGTGAGTGTAATGTGTACAGTCGGCGGCAAAAGTCCTGTCGCCACACCTGCTTCACCGAGACATGCAGTGTTCATGGACTCGAGAAATATGTACGTTTTCTACACCTAATAATCTCGAGTCAATGAACACCGCGTGGTCGGTGAAGCAAGCGAGGCGACAGGACTTCTGCCGCCGACTGTACATGTGGGTGAAAACATCTGGTGGGGAGGAGGAGAAGGAAACACGTAACGACCATTTAGTTTTTTTTTTTCTGTTCATGTAGGAATGTTAAGGTTGGAAGTTTTGTGTTGGTAAATCTGGAGTTACTGAATCCTCCAATGCTCTTCTGGTCCTGTTTCCTGGCATACTTTAGAGGAATCAAGGCACTTCAATGTACCAAACAAGAATTATTCCCTTAAGGTTTGATGTTGGTTAGGTGGGTGGGTGGGTAGGGAAGAGGAAATAATAAATAGGTAAATAGATAAATTAATAGATAAATTAATATAAATGTCAGTGTCGTTGAGAAATCTTAAAGGGAGTGGATAGGGAGTACAGTGTTGATAAATCTGGACCAACTGAGTGATTCATCTAGTCTAAACTATTCCAAGCAACAGGACACTACTATAATTTGTTGTTTATCTGGTCCTGTTTCCTAGCCTATACTGTAATGGATGCTTCAAGACGCTCTAATATACAGTATGTACCCAAAGTATACCATCCCTTTACACACACACACACACGAAAATTCACCAGGGGTGTTGTTGTTGTTGTTTTTCATTCCCTCTCATTTCCTCTCTCACTCCACTCTATAGATTAAAACTACCCAGACTTCTTCAAAACTTATATACCGGTATACAGTATGTTAATTTGTAGATAGTATAAGATTTTCGTCCCTGTGTTGGTTGGTTGGTTGGTTGGTTGGTTGGTTGGTTGGTTGGTTGAGGTCCCTACTGAGTCAAATGCACCCTTCAGTGTTGTATTTTTCCTTTCCTTCCTTATGTTGACAATGGTTCGTTGTCCTGATATTATCATTCTGCTTTTAAACCAATCTCATAGTTCTACCCATTTCCTCTGACGGTATAGTAAAGTTCGTACTGTGTCTGTGTGTGACTGTATGTGTGTGTTTATGTGTGTGTCAAACTGTCTTCATGTTTATGTGTGTAAGGTTAGAACTGTCTTCCTGTGTGTATGTGTGTTTCGAACTGTCTTCCTATGTGTGTGAATGTGTGCGTGTGTGTGTGTGTTTTCAAGAATGTGTTGGGGGGAGAGGAAAGGAAAGGTATACTGGGGTATAGAGAGTACAGATGAGGCCCCAGTGAGAGAGGGAGTAAGGGGCACCTAACATACCTCAGTTAGTAGGAGAGAGAGAGAGAGACCATTGAGAGGTGAGGTTAGTTGACATTGAGATAGGTGTGACAGATGGACAGGACAAGTGAAGATGGCAGTGATGAAGTGAGGGAGAAATTTAATATGGTCAGAAGAAGTGAGGGAGGAGTGGAGGAGAAACGAAGTGAAGTGAGTGAGGAAGGAAGTGATAAATATAGTGAAGATAAAGCAAGAGAAGTGCATGAGGAAGAAACGAAAGAATGAGGAGATTAAATAAAGAAAACTGGTGTAGAGGAATGTAGGAAAATGTGAAGTGAGAAACGAACCAAGTGAGGGGAGGGAGAAGTTGTTAACGAGAGGGAGAGGGGAGAGTGAGGTTGAGAAAAGCACAGTGAGGGGAGAGAGAGAGAGAGAGAGAGAGGCTGTGAATGGTGTGGTGAGGGGAGAGAAAGGTTGTGAAGGGTTTAGTGTGGTGAGGGGAGGGAGAGGTTGTGTAGGGTGTTGTGAGGGGAGGGAAAACCTGTGAAGAGTGTAGGGTGGTGAGGGAAGACAGAGGTTGTAAAGGGTGTGGTGAGGGGAGGGAAAAGCTGTGAAGAGAGTAGTGTGGTGAGGGAAGACAGAGGTTGTGAAGGGTGTGGTGAGGGGAGGGAAAGATTGGGCCGGATGGATGATGTACAGTAGACCCTCCCCCCCTCCAGGCTACCCCACATACGCCCTCTGCAGGTGATCGCTGAAAAAACTAGGCGTGGGCGTCATTGTGGTGTGTATATTTGGCGTGGGTGGTGGCAGGGGCGCGGCAGTCAGTGGGCGTGGTGTTGGTGGTTGTAGTTGGGGTGACTGCAATCTGGCATATTTCAGTTGGAGTAGAAGAGTAAGGGGTAGGGTAGGGTAGGGGAGGGTATATAGTTGTGTGTGGGTGCTGGTGCTCCCCTCCCGTGCCTTCCTCCCTTTGGTTGGTGTGGGACGGGGCTGGGGCGGGGCGGGCACCAGTCAGTCCTGGGGCATCGTCTGCACTGCGCGTCGCACCCTCCCTTACACTCTCCTGGCTACAGTGTATCAGTCTTATTCTTGATGTTGACGTGTGTTCACTTGTGTTGGAAAGATTGAGTGAGGTGTGTGTTTGTGGACAGTGAGAGGGTGGGTAGTGTGTGTGGTCAGGGAGGCAGGCCAACATGCTGGACCACCTCCCGGGGGCTGACACGCCCCCTCAGTCCAGCCAACGAGATACCACTGCTGGAGACATCACACGTAGTGACTCGTACTCATTATCACGAGGTGGAAAGCTCGTCTCGTCCCGCCCTTGGGATACCAACGGAACCCATGTGCTGTTGAATTTACAAACGTCCGACACCCGCGGGCGGCCTGCTGGTCATAAACAGCAACGACGAGCATCACCCTCATCAGAAAGTTCCTCAGACTCTGAAAGTGACTCAGATGACACCTCCGAAGATGAGTATGAGCTTAGTGGAGGACGACATCAGGCAGGACTTGCTAGTACAACCATATTGGAGGAGCCTGAGTCTTGTCCCTCCCAGAACACCCAAGACGAAGATGAGGACCACACATCCGGACAACAATGTTTTTCTTGTGACCAAAACTGTGATAACAAGTGTAAACAGTCAGGCCAGTGTGGACATGATGATGATAATGATGATGATGATGATGGTGAAAGTGATTGTGGTGATGATGATGATAATGATGATGATAATGATGATGATGATGATGATGGTAGTGAGAGTGATGAAACAGAAAGTACAGTGAAAGCCAGACCTGAAGCAGGAAATCTTGGGACAGAGGGGAGCAGCAGTAAAACACAAGGAGCTGGTGACGAGGACCACAACGACACACTGAGCACACTTAGTGATGATCTCAGCTTTGACGATCGCGACGACATTTCACCACTTCGCGAACAGGAAGTGGCTGAGGGCTGTGAGTGTACTGCTTCAGACCCCCAACGATCCCCCAGCCCTGCCCTACCAAGCCTTGACACCACAACCCAAGAGTGTCCCACGGACAACATGGCCGAAGAGGAATGTGGTGGTAATGGTGGTAATGGTGGTGGTGGTGGTGGTGCAGAGGGCATGTGTTTACCTATGGCTGATGATTCCCTGCAAAATATTCAGAGGACGGGTGTTCGAGCTGGGGTTTTCTGTTTGAGTGGATATCCGCGACAGGGTGAGGGGGTTACCACCACACCTCTCCCATCGGGTTCAGACACCGCCCCCTCCACACGTCACTCTCCAGCCTCACACACACCACCACACCACGACCACACCCAGGAACAGGCCACCGGAACAGATATAGTGGAGGGAAAACGAGAGTGTAGAGATGCGAGGCGGGGGTGTGGCGGGGTGCAGACAAAGGAGATCACAAATAACACTAATCATGTGGATGTCCCCCCAACACTCTACAACCAACACACATCACTGTCGTCGACCCCCAGCGTGCTGTCCGGTGAAGGGCGACACTCAGCCTCATACGGGCATTGGCCTGTTGATGCGACTAAGAGTTCTACAGATTACTTCTCTGATTACGTACCTTCAGAACACGTCCGCAACAGCCTCCAGGACCTGTACAAATATAAACCTGGGCGTGAGTTGCGTGAGTCCCCAGGTAGAGGGTCCGCCCACCATACGCCACACTCCACAACACAGCATGGCAACACGCTCAGAGACAACCATAATATGCAACCAAACACGTCATCATTGAGACAACATAAGTCAATCTACCTCAATGACACGAATCTTCCACATGACTTGCATCTCCACCAACAACACCAACATGACCAGCATGTAGAAGAAATGACTCGAGATGCACCAAGCCTCCAACACCACCAACGGAATCAAGAACAACAAAAACAACAACTTAAAAAACGGGAACAGGAAGAATCATTAACTCGAAACACACCAAACTTTCACCAACACCACCACCAACACTACAGCCACCACCATCCACGAGAATCACCCTTTCAGGAGAACGAGCGAGGCAGAGGCCCTCATCTACACCTGTATTCTTCCCATCAGCAGGAGGAGGAAGAAGAGGAAGAGGCTGAGGAGAACCCCTGGAACGCCCCGACACTCCAGCAGCGGCCTCCCCCCAACACCAACACCATCGTCTCCAGCAACACAAGTAATGCGTGTGGTGGGCTCTGTAATGGTGGGTAGGGAGTGTTGGGAGGGTAATGGAGTGTGTTATTTCTTTGAGGGTCGTCTCGATGGGAGGGCTTTGTTCATCCCCCTCTCCCTCTTCCTTCCTGTCCTCCTCTTCCCCCTTGTCTTTTTCCTCAGTATAAACATTTCCACTGACACACATACATACATACATACACAAGTATATACAAGCTTACATACAAAAGTCATCTCGTTGTACAGCAAGTTTTGATGTGTCTTCTCAGACTTACTTTAGCCACTTAGCTCTTCCTTGGTCTCCACACACCACCTGCACACTTAGTGACTCGCCTCTTTCTCCACCACTACCACTAACCCCACCAACACTACCCCCACCAACACTGGTTATGACCTTCACTGGTCTACTGCTATCAAAAGCACTCCTACTATCGACCCCATTACTACTATCACCAGCACCATTAATAGTAACACTCCATACCACCCCAAACACGTCCATCACCACCACCACAACAGCAGAAATAACAACTACCACCAACACCCCCACAACTACCACCATCACCATCACCACCACTACAACAACAACAACAATAACAACAATTACAACCACTACCAACAAACACTACCACCACCACACAACAACAACAACAATCACAACAACATCAACCACTACCACCACCTCAACCACAACCACTGCCACCACACCCTACTACTACTACTACTACTACTACTACTACTACCTTCCCCCTTCCCTCCTTACGTCACATGATTGACTGTCTATAAACGTGTCACCTTCTCACCTCCTTCATAAAGAGTTATTATTATTGTTTACATCATACTTTTACTATTATTAGTTACTCTCGTCATATAAAGCGTTTCAGATGTATATTTTAGATGAAGTTGGTTGATGACAAGGCGAGCATATTCCTCTAGTGTACAGTTGGACACAAGAATTCGTGGTACAGCCCAGGTGGAAGATTCTTGTCCCTCTCCATGCAGTAACTAGTGATTATTTTTTGTGAGTTAGAGGTTGATTGAAGACAAGGCGAGCAATATTTTCATCAACGGTGCATCATTAATTGAAAAATGTGGTTAGGTGATGAACAGATTTGATGCTGTCGAGTTAGATTAGATTATCGTGAGTAGGATAACGTAGGATAACACATGTGAACTAAGATTAGGTATAAGCTCGTTTTCTGTCGTAGTTTGGAGGAATCAGTAACTTCGATTTTTCCGACTTTCACATGCAGACCCACTCTCTTGTTAATGTATAAAATCTCGCAATGGAAACTTTCACCACCCACATTGCTACAGTTTAGACTTTAGATCAATATTATTCACGACAACAGTATTATAGATGAGTACAGTATTATGGTAGAAGTCTTTATACAGCATTATGAGACGAACGATTACTGGGTTTGTTTATTTATAACACGTGTAGTAAGCGAGTGTTTGCCCTCACTGTATTACTCTCTACCCAAGTTCCGTGTCAAAGAGAAAAAGAAAAAGAGAGAGAGAGAGAGAGAGAGAGAGAGAGAGAGAGAGAGAGAGAGAGAGAGAGAGAGAGAGAGAGAGAGAGCATTCGTGTGTGTGTCTGTGAGAGAGAGAGAGTATACGTTCGTGTACGTGTGTGTGTGAGAAAGAGGGTGAGATTAAATAAAAATGTGTTGAAGATAGTTGTGGTGAATTCCTTGGTCAGTCTGGTACTATGTGGTTAAGTATTTAGCTTGGACGATCACCTCAGGAAGTGTGTGTGTGTGTGTGTGTATGTGTGTGTGTGTGAGAGAGAGAGCGAGAAAGAGAAAAAAACAGAGAGAGAGAGAATGAGTATATGTTCGTGTTCGTATGCGTGTGTGTGATCGAGAGAGAAAGCGAGAGAGAGAGAGAGTGTGGCGAGAGAATATCAATGTTTACGTTCATAGTATTTTTACCCTACACACACACACACACACACACACACACACAGCTGCAGGGTCACCAACAACTCACCCTCCTTCCATGCTTTATTACTGTGAGAGCAGACCTTGGCACCACACACACACATACACGCACACACACACACACATACACACACATACATACACACACATACATACTTACATACATACTTGTCTTTTCATTGCCTTGGCCTTTCCTTGTGCTCGTAAATAATGTTTCGATTAGGTACCCGTTCTGCATTTCTTGTATTCGTTTACGTGTGTGCATTGTTTGTTTTATTTTATTATTATTATTATTATTATTATTATTATTATTATTGTTGTTGTTGTTGTTGTTGTTGTTATTGTTATTATTATTATGGTATTATTATTATTTTATTAAATTGACTGGGATTGTATTTCATATATCGCAACCAAAATAAAAAATAAAAGTAAAAAAAAAACATAAAAAAATAATACGGGAACTGGTACATTTTGGCCAGGTAGAAAATGAATGTAGTATAAGTGATAATATTTCCCCTACACCGCTAATTTCGTCCATGATACCGTCCGTCGTAAGAGTGAAAACATTGTATAAGACGAAGGTGCCAACATACCCCTTCACTAATCCACTCTGTTAAGCCTGTGTAAGTAAGGGGGCTCAGGGCTGGTAATACTAGTGATACGTAATTATTTTCTGACCAGAGACAAACTGCAGGCACCACACACACACACACATACACATACACACACACACACACACACACACACACACACACACACACACACACACACACACACACACACACACACACATTTATATACCCAGCATTCGAACTGCAGGCACCACACACACACACACACATTTATATACCCAGCATTCGAACTGCAGGCACACACACACACACACACACACACACACACACACACACACACACACACATATATATATACCCAGCATTAGAACTCAGTCCCTCTATAGGTGTGTGTACTGGGTGGGGAAATGAGCTATAGCAGACGATTCGAAGCTTTCTCCTCCTCCTCACACTCTGGTCAGAAATTATGTATCACGAGTGTATACCACAAATTTGTACACAGCTTCAACAACTTAACACACAAGCAGTGGATTATTATTATGAATGACTCTTATTTTCGTTTTTATACTCGTTTTTATATTATTGTGAGTGATTTTTTTTTTTTTTTTTTTTTTTTTTTTTTTTTTTTTTTTTGTTAGTCTGTCTTGAGTTGCATTTTACATTTACCAATAAAATGTTAGGGAATTATGTTATGACTGAGGCGGTCTAGTTTCGCATTACATTTACATCTAAAAAGTTAAGGAATTAAATGAGTGAGTCGGTATAGTTTCGTCTGGGTTGCATATACTGTTTATATTTACCGGGAGGAAAAAAAATGCGAAGATATTAAATGATGGAGCCGGCACAGTTTCGCCTGGTTAAAAAAATAGAAATGAAAATGGTGTATAGACTATATAGTGAGATTACAAAGTCGCTAGTGTGGCTTCATATCACTCCCTCCCCCTCCCTGACTAACACCCTGACCTGTCCTCCCTGACCAACCAGCACTGAGCAACTCTCCCTGACCCACCAGCACTGGCCAACTCTCCCTGAGCAACCCTCTGACCCTCTCTGACCACCATCCCTCCCTGACCACCATCCCTCCCTGACCAACCAACCCAAACCCTTCCTCCCTGACCCTCTCTCCCTGACCCTCCCTCCCTGACCAACCAAACCAAACCCGCCCTCCTTGACCACCATCCCTCCCTGACCAAGCAACCCAAACCCTTCCTCCCTGACCCACCATCCCTCCCTGATCATCCCCCTGATCTGCCTTCCCTGACCATCCCCTTAACCCTCCTTCCCCAATTAACCTCCTGACCTGTTCTCCCTGACCTACCGTCCTTGATTATTCACCTGACCTGCTCTCGTTAATTAATCAACCCCCTGACCAAGCAACCTATACCCTCCCTGACCCGTCCTCCATAATCAACTCCCTCACCCATCGTCTGACCACCTGCCCTCCCTGACCACCACCATCACCACTACCACCACTACCACTACCACCGCTCAGAATAGCCCTCCCTCCCCTCCCTCCATCCCTGTGTGCCGGACTATCACACATACCACCATCACCACTACTACTACCACTACTATTACTATCATTACCACTATCACCACCATCACAATCACAATCACTAATACTATCACCACCACCACTACCACCACCACTACCACCATCAATACTACCACCACCACCACCACCACTACCACCACCACAATTACCACCACTACCCACCACCATTACCACCACCACCATCACCATCACCACTCTGAAAATGAAATACTGCCTCTACCCAATACTTTCCGCCTCTGAGTTTGTGGGAATGGAGTAGGAGTGATGAGATTGGCAACAGGAACGATTCATGATGGGGAGAATACCATAGTGTAGCAAAGTATGGACCCATTATTATTATTATTATTATTATTATTATTATTGGTAGTAGTAGTAGTAGTAGTAGTCGTAGTATTTTTAGTAGTAGTAGTAGTAGTAGTAGTAATATTTGTAATATTATTATTATTATTATTATTATTATTATTATTATTATTTGTCTCACTGGCCACCCACCAACCTACCCTAATAATGTACAACACCTAGGGAGGGATTCAATGTTGTGACTAAAAATATATCTAGAAAAATGTGTGTGTGTGTTTGAGAAAGAGAGAAAGATTGTGGTGGTGGTAATGGCGTGATGTAAAGTGGCTTTGGTAATACCTGGATTATTTCGTTAGAGTGGAGAAAATCCCCCCGAGGTGAGTGTGAGTGTGTGTGAGTGAGTGAGTGTGCGCGAAGAGGTGCGGCCGACACAGTGCCAGCCAGCCAGCCAGGACGACGGAAAGGCTCAGTCAGTGCCGTGTAGGGTGCCAGTGCCCAGGGACGTGACGCGGACACACCCGTATACTCACATACACACACATACGCTCACTTACACACCAACACCACCCGGCCACGCTTGCTCGCTCGCTCGGTCACTGCTTCCTCTTGTACGCAGCTTCCCTCCCATCTCCCCTGGTTAATACTCGAGTACCTTCCTGATATTTATCTATCTATCTGTCTGTCTGTCTATCGCTGTGCTTAGTGGTGGTATAGTCATGTGTAGTGTGTAGGGTATATGAGTGACTGACCTGGTGTGGTGTGGGACAGGGTCAATACTCCTGTGTGTGTGTGTGTGTGTGTGTGTGTGTGAGACCAGTGAACCCACCTCATTATACCACCAAATCCTCTTCCTATACTACATTATACCACAACCACCATCACCTCTTCCTATACCATATTACACCACAACCACCACTTCCTCTTCCTATACCACAACCACTTCCTCTTTCTATACCATTATACCACAACCACCAACACATCTTCCTATATCACATTACACCACAACCACCACTTCCTCTACTTATACCACAACCACTTCCTCTTCCTATACCACATTATACCACAACCACAAACACCTCTACCTCTTCCTCGTTCAAGCACAATCATAGTCATAATCTACTGCTGTGATACTTACTGTACT
>JAWZYT010005787.1:0-5000 GCA_034508575.1 Petrolisthes manimaculis | reverse complement strand
AGGAGGCTGGCAGGTGCAACTCAAAGCCTGCATGCAACCCCCCATAGCAATAACACTTTAACTTTCCTCACAAAGGCTGGGCTCCGGAATGGCCTATTTCCGTTTTAAAGACTTTTTCTGTGCCTTTATTTTTTTTATTATCGTACAAGCTTACTGCCCCCTTCGCTAACTTTTTCATATTATTTTTGTTTTATGAAAGGTGCAATGGGAAGTTGTATTGTCTTGATGAGTGTGTTGCAGATGTTGTGTTGTGTAGGGTAGTGTAAGGTAGGGTAAAGTTGGTTGTGTAGTGTAGGGTAGCGTAAGGTAGTGTAGTGTAAGGTTGTGTGTAGCGTAAGGTAGTGGTGTGTAGTGTAAGGTAATGTTGGGTAGAGTTGTTTGTGTAGTGTTGTGTAGTGTAGTGTAGTGTAGCATAAGATATAGTGTAGTGTAGGATAATACAGTTTAGTGTAGGGTAGTGTAGTTTACTAAGTGTAGTGTTATGTTATGATGTGGATAGTGTTATATATGGAGGTATAGTCAGGAGAAATCAGAAAAGAAGCCTTCAATTTTTCATACACGATCACAGGGTCCTTAAATGGAACGGTAATTCAGCTGCCATTCAGAAGTGCGGTCCATTATTATTATTATTATTATTATTATTATTATTGTTTCACCTTTATTACTCTTATCCAGACAATATGAGAATTAATTAGACTTTATAAGGGACCATGTGATCTTAATATGAGACTTGGTGGCTTCTGAATCCTTCTGACTATACCACGAAACAAGCTCCTTTCATGTATAGGTGGTGTTTCGTGGCAATCTTTGAAGGACTCGCTAACCTCCAATTTTTTTTTACTACATCACATGAGTATTGAGTACAGTGTTGGTGTTGGTGGTAAATCTGGAGCAACTGATTCCTCCAAACTATTCCAAACAACCCTAGGATGCCATTATATTTATGTATTATTTCTGTTTTCAGGCATACTTTGGAGGAATCAAGGCACTCCAATGTACCTAACATGTATTTCCCATTTAATTAAACAATAGATAAAAATTTTCACAGCGAAAACATAAAGTAATAAAAAAACATTCACATCCCATAACTTAGAATAACGAAATAAATGGTGAGACTTAATGGTGAATATGAATGTGTTGTTGCCAAATATTGGAGGGTAACTATTTCCTCCTAACTGTGCTACAAAACAGAACTCCTTACTTATATACTGAAGTACTATTATAGCTATAGTTTCCTTGCATAGGTTAGAGGAATCAGTAGCTTCGTGTAAATAATGAGAGTGGGTCCTTGATATTTTTTTATTATTTTTTCATTATTATTATTATTATTATTATTATTATATATGTTTATTTTCTTATTTTTTATTTTATTTTGTGTGTGTGGTCGATTATATATATATATATTTTTTTAATCTTTATTGTTTATAGGGGGTGGAATTGTTTGTGTTGTTGAAGTGTAGCAGGAGAGATTGGAGGCTTTAAGAGGATGGTATACTTTTGAAAGATTGGAGTGCCTTGATCCCTCCAAAGTACGCCAGGAAACAGACCCAGATAAAGAAATATAATGGTATCCTGTTGCCTGGAATAGTTTGGAGGAATGATTTGCTCCAGATGGCCACCTCCCTTGACCCGTCCCCCTAAATCGTTGTGTTGTTGGTTGGTGATCTGCCAAGTGAGGCCAAGGTGGTGAGGAGATGAGGGGTGATGATGAGGAGAAGAAGCCGGCATGGTGAGGCGTGAAGAGAATTACAAAAAAAATCGTTATCAGTGAAGGTGAAGGAAGAGGAGGAGGTGGAGAAGGAGATGGAGAAACAAGAGGTGGAGGAAGTGGTAGTGGTGGAGAAGGTGGAGGGAGCTGGAGAAATAAGAGTGAATGGAGGTGAAGGAAGAGGAAGTGGTGGTGGAGAAGGAGATGGAGAAACAAGAGGTGGAGGAAGTGGTAGTGGTGGAGAAGGTGGAGGAGGAGATGGAGAAATAAGAAGAGTTGATGGAGGTGAAGGAAGAGGAGGTGGTGGAGGAGGAGATGGAGAAACAAGAGTTGATGGAGGTGAAGGAAGAGGAGTCAGTGGTGGTGGAATGGGAGGAAAAAAAAAGGAAAGGTGACAAACTGTAGGAGGAGAGGAGAAATAAAGTTTAAAGGAATCACTAGCCTTCCAATTCACCCCTTAAATATCCTAAAGTGAATCACGTGACGCCAATAGCAATACATAGAGAGAGAGAGAGAGAGAGAGAGAGAGAGAGAGAGAGAGAGAGAGAGAGAAAGAAAGAGAGGAGAAAAATGGCCTAAGGTGTTGTGTGAGAGAGAGAGAGAGAGAGAGAGAGAGAAAGAGAGATAGAGAAAGAGAAAGAGAGAGAGGAATGGCCCAAGGTGTTGTGTGTGTTCAAGTCTTTAGGGTATTAACAGTATTACTTCTTTCTATATTGTCACTCTTGCTGCCTCGTATGTCGTGTGTGTGTGTGTGTGTGTGTTTTCTCCTTTTTCCTGTGTCGAGGCTGTGTGCGTGAGTGTGTTTGTTTGCTTGTTTGTTCTCCTTTTTCCAGTGTCGAAGGTGTGTGTATGAGTGTATGTGTGTGTGTTCTTTTTAACAGTGTCGAAGCTGTGTGTGTGTATGTGTGTGTGTGTGTGTGTGTGTGTGTGTGTGTGTGTGTGTGTGTGTGTGTGTGTGTGTGTGTGTGTGTGTGTGTGTGCAATCCTTTCTTCCGTGTCGAGGCTGCGTATGTATGTGCGCACGCTCTCACATGTGCACATATTATGTTTACGTGCATGTGTGCCACTCCAGGTATCGTCACCAAGCCAATGCCTTCCTTCCTCCCTTCACACACACACACACACACACACACACACACACCTTTCAGGGGCAGCAGTGACTGACACATGCATCAAGCGAAATGGCCCGAACGCCACTCCTTTCTCAAAACACCAATGATTTTTGTTGTTGTTGTTGTTGTTGGTTGGGAAGGGATTACATAAATATTTCACACCTCAATGCAAAATGGGATGGGGGGGAGGGGGAGGAGGAGGGGTAGGGGGGGGGGCAGGGGGGGGGCAGCGGCAGGGAGAGGGGTAGGTGGTGGGACATGGAGAGGGGGCAGGGGTGGTTGAATTTTATCGTGTCAATTCTCCCGATAGCTATTTTATACCATTTCCCGTTCACAATGTGTATTTTATAGTACGCTTTTAACATCTATCCATCAAAGCTTATGTTATTCCTATATATACTACCTCCTGCATCACACACGTCACATCTCATCTCATCTCATCATCTCTTTCATACATCCTGTCATCATTTCCATCATCACTGTCATTGTGTATCGTCAGCATCATCATCATCACTATCATCACCATCATCATTATATCTTCTTCTTGAATGACATAAACATCATTACCTCGCAGGCCTCTCTGGTATTGGTGGTGACGTTTGATGTGTAGTGGTGATGGTGATGATGGCGGTGTGATGTGATGGTGTTGGTAGTGGTGATGTGATGTCGATAGTGTTGGCATTGATGATGTGATGAAGTGTGATGGTGAAGGCAGCAGAGGTACGGTAGTGATATTTATTGAAGGTGTGGTGTGACTGACGGGTGCTGTGATATATTAGGTATGATAGTGACAGTAGTGGTAGTAGTGGTATAGTAGTATTATGGTAGTGGTAGTAGTGGTAGTAGTGGTATATAATAGTGGTAGTCGTGGTAGAGTATTATGGTAGTGGTAGTAGTGGTATATAATAGTGGTAGTAGTGGTAGAGTAATATTTGTAATAGAATGGTGGTGGTGACGGAAATGAGATAAAGAGGCTTGATATGATATGGTGTTATTATTATTGTATGGTCAGGTGGAAGTGAAGTGGAAGTGAAGGTGGAAGTGAGGTGGAAGTAAAGGTGGAAGTGAAGGTAGGTGAAGGTGGAAGTGAAGGTGGAGGTAGGTGAAGGTGGAAGTGAAGTGGAGGTAGGTGAAGGTGGAAGTGGAGATGAAATGGATGTGGCTGTACAAGTAGAGATGAAAATGGAAGGGGCTGTACAAGTAGAGATGAAGGTGGAATTGAAAGTAGTAGTGGAAGTGAAGGTGGAGGTGGAGGTGGAGGTGGAGTGGTAGGATATATTAAAGTCGTGTGGCAGACAAGGGAGAGAACGCCAATGTCTTCCTGTGCCCCTGGTTTGTGTTTCCTCTCTTGTGTGTGTGTGTGTGTGTGTGTGTGTGTGTGTGTGTGTTGGGGAAAAGAATAGCCTCGTAACACACACACAGCACATCAAAAACACAATACCATCCCCAACACTTGCCTAATCTCATCAGCCATTCAGATATTCCCCTGAGTCTATATGTGATGCATTTCAGTGTTGTTGTTGTTGTTGTTGTTTACCTTCCTCAGTGACGAACAGCTCTAGTTTTCCAATGGACGAAAATAGGCAGCATTTTTTTTTTTCCTTTTCCTTTTCAACATCCTCCATTTATGAGCTATATCTATTAATATACCACGATAAAAACATCTTTTGCTGTAGATTTAAAACTATTATATTTATCTAAAGTTATTATTATTATTATTATTAGTAGTAGTAGTAGTATTAATTATAATTATTATTATTATTATTATTATCATTATTAATACTTTAATATTATTATATAAATAATTATTATTATTATTATTGTTGTTGTTCTTATTATTGTTATTATTAGTATTGTTCTTATTATTTGTTTATAATTGTATTTCATTTTTTTTATTCAATTACTTTTTTCCCTTGCACAGCTCATGAAATATGTGTGGACGAGTATAGGTTTGAATAATTATTGGAAATAAAGTGGTGGAGGTGGCAGTCTGAATGACGTACAATCATGATAGTGTGTGTGTGTGTGTGTGTGTGTGTGTGTGTGTGTGTGTGTGTGTGTGTTTGTGATGAGAGTGAAGCATAGGAGAATATGAATGTTGTAGGTGAGTGTTAATGGTGTAGTTGATAGTGTGAGGTGTGTGTGTGTGTATGGGTGTGTGTGTGTGTGTGGGCAATGAA
>JAWZYT010005786.1:0-82500 GCA_034508575.1 Petrolisthes manimaculis | reverse complement strand
CTCACTCTATTTACCTTCTCACTCTATTTACCTTCTTACTCACTCTGTTTATCAGCCCACCTTCACTTCCCTCTGTTTACCTGTTTACTTAGTTCCGTTTCTACCTACACTTTCTTCTGTTATACACTGTTTACTCTTATTTTCATTTGCACCTTATTCTGTTTATTTCTTTTCTGTTTATTTACCTTTCTATATATTTTCTACAGCCAGCGTGACAAATTACATGAAGCAGGCAGTGTGGCAGAGATTGCATATAAGACAGACAGAGTGAACAGAAATAAATAGATTAGATATTAATTTTACGCTATGTAAGGAAGTCAGGCATAGAAGATTACACTGCCAACCTTTCAACCATCCTACCAAACCATTCAACCATCCAACCAATCATTCAACCAGCCAACCAATCATTCAACCAGCCAACCATCCTACCAACCATTCAACCAGCTAACCAACCATTCCACCAACCTACCAACCATTCAACCAACCATTCAACCCTCCTACCAACCATTCAACCAACAACCATTCAACCAGGCCAACCAACCATTCAACCATCCTACCAACCATTCAATCAGCTAACCAACCATTCAACCAACCTACCAACCATTCAACCAAACAACCAACCAACTAACTAAACCACCCAACTCAACAACCACCCAACCACTCGCCCAACTCAACAACCAACCACCCAACCACCCACCCTTCCACCTAAACAACCAACCAACCAACCACCCAACGAACCACTCACTCTCCCAACCAACCAACCAACCCTTCTACTCAGCCAACCAACCAACCAACCAACCAACCAACTCTCCCTTCAACCAACCAACCAACCAACCATATACCTTTCTACTCAGCCATCCAACCAACCAACCATCCCTCCATCCCTTCAACCAACCAACCACCCAACCATCTACCTTTCCACTCAGCCATCCAGCCATCCAGCCCTCACCTTGATGGATGTGTAGTCTGGTCTGGACGTAGTAATATGGCCCCTCGCCTCCCCTCTGATATCATAATATGACTCTGAGCTCATTACCTGCCTTCTAATGAGGGGTAGGGGAGGGCCAGGACGCATAATCTGCCGGGGCACGCTCGCTTCCATAAAGAGAGTCAACCACAAGCACCTACATTAGACTTTTGTGGTTGGGTTGGGAGGGAGAGAAGGAGAAGGATGATGTAAATATAAAATAGGATAATGTTGTAAATGGAGGATAAAGGATGATGTAAATATAAAATAGGATAATGTTGTAAATGGAGGATAAAGGATGATGTAAATATAATATAGGATAATGTTGTAAATGGAGGATAAAGGATGATGTAAATATAATATAGGATAATGTTGTAAATGGAGGATAAAGGATGATGTAAATATAATATAGGATGATAATGGAGGAAAAAGAAAGAAGGAATGCTTGGGGGAGAGAGAGAGAAGGAGGATGTAAATATAAAATAGGTTAATGTTGTAAATGGAGGAAAAAAGGATGATGTAAATATAATATAGGATGATAATGGAGGAAAAAGAGAGAATGGGTGGTTGTAGGATAATGGTATAAATAAAGAAAAAAGGATGGATGTTTGAGGGAGGGAGGAAGAAGGAGGATGTAAATATAATATAGGATAATGGAGGAAAAAGAAAGAATGGATGCTTAGGGGAGAGAGAGAAGGAGAAGGAGGATGTAAATATAAAAGAAATGAAAAATGAAGAATAAATATAGAATAGGATAATGTAGAAATGAAGGAAAAAGAGAGATGTGTAAAAGAAAATATATATAAAATGAAGAAAGAGAGAGAGAGAGAGAGAGAGGGAGAGAGAGAGAGAGAGAGAGAGAGGGAGAGGGAGGGAGTGTGTTAGTGTGTTTGTGTGTAAATATAAAATAGCCTAAGAGTATGGATTAAGGCATAAGGAAAATGTATATAAGAAAGTATATAATTTATTGTGTATAAAATTAATTAACGATACATGATTTTTTTTTTTTTTTTTGGGGGGGGGGCGAGGAAGACGAAAATAATGAAAATATTCTGTAAATTACCGTAACGTAATGATTTTGTAAGCAAGGAAGAGAAACACATAAATTAATAATGGAATAACACGATATATATTTTTTTTTAGTTGAGAGAAAAAAGATGGAAATACTGAACAACAACAACAACAACAACAACAACAACAAGAACAAATATATAATACACCCTTGAAGGAAAATAATAAAATAACATAGATGGACTCAAAATAAAATAAAAATAAATGAATAAATAAATAAATAAAAATAAACTGGTATAGATAGAAGATTAATTCGAGTATAAAAATGAATGTAAGTAGAGTGTGATAAAGGAAACGAGAGATAATAGATATAAAGGAAACGAGAGATAGTAGATATAGAAGAGAAAATTATTTAACTGGTGGCTTCTGATTCCTCCTGTCTGTGCTACGAAACAAACAACCTCCTTCAATATAGCTCTTGTGTGTGTGTGTGTGTGTGTTTGTATGTATGTGTGTGTGTGTGTGTGTGTGTGTGTGTGTGTGTGTCTGTGTGTTTCGTGGTAATATTTGAAGGACTCACAAACCACCTATTAATTTACAGACAATAGATATTATAGTACAGCGTTGGTGGTAAATAAATCTGGAGCAATATATTTCCTCCAAGCAACAACAACAGCAACAACAACAACAACAACAGGCCACCACAATATTTTTTTCACTTTTCATCGTTTTCATTTTTTTTTTTTCATTTGGTCCTGTTTCCTGGCATATTTTGGAGGAATCAAGGCGCTCCAATGTACACACCAACCCAATGTATATATTTTCTGCCATAAAAGTCGAGGAGGAGGAGGAGGAGGAGGAGGAGGGGAGGAGAGGAGGAGGAGGAGAAGGAGGAGGAGAAGGAGGAGGAGGTGAAGGAATAGGAGGAGGAGGAGGAGGAGGAGGAGAAGGAGGAGGAGGAGTAGGAGTAGGAGGTGAAGGAGTAGGAGGAGGAGGAGGGGGGAGGTGAAGGGAGTAGGAGGAGGAGGAGGGGGGGAGGGAGGAGGGAAGGGTGAAGGAGTAGGAGGAGGAGGAGGAGGAGGTGAAGGATAATGAATGAAAATGGTATAAGTATGGGTTGAGATAAAGTGTGAGAGAAGAAGAGAATGATGGAAATTGTGAAAATAGAGCAGTAAATGATGTAAGTACAGGGTAACGTAAGAGGAGGGGGGGGTGGGGGTGGGGGAGGGTCTAGGTGGATGATGGAGAGGGAGTGAGAGAGGGGGGGAAGGGGATGGTGGGGTAGTGGAGAGGGAGAGGGAAAGGGGTAGGGTTGATTTTGTGGGGGTGGAGAGGAGAGGGGGAAGGGTAGATGGGGTGATGGAGGAGGAGTGAGAGGGGGGAAGGGTAGATGGGGTGATGGAGAGGGAGTGAGAGGCTGGTGGGGAGAGGGTAGGGTTGATGATTGAGGGGGAGTGAGAGAGAGGGGGGAAGGGGAAGTTGGGGTAATGGGAGGGGAGTAGAGAGGGGAAGGGGATGTTGTGGGGGTGGAGAAGGAAAGGGGGAAATGTTGGGGAGGGGAAGGGGGGGGTGGAGAAGATAAGGGAAATGGAAGGGGGGGATGTAGTGGGGAGGGGGAAGGGAAGGGAGGAGGGCCATTATTTTGGAGGGGGAAAGGAGAGGGGAAAATGAGAGATAGTAAAAATGAGAGATAGTAAAATGAGAGATAGTAAAATGAGAGATAGTAAAATGAGATATAGTAAAATGAGATATGATAAAAATGAGAGATAGTAAAATGAGAGATAGTAAAATGAGAGATACTAAAAATGAGAGATAGTAAAAATGAGATATAGTAAAAATGAGATATAGTAAAAAATGAGAGATAGTAAAATGAGAGATATATACAATTTCTCTTCAAATTATTAATTACTTTGATATACGCTTAAATTAAGAAGGTTGTACAGTCGCTGCAAATAGTCCTTTACCAGGGTGTATAATTATACGTAAGGGGAAGTCTGAACAAGGACTATGTGCCGCGACTGTACAGCGTTGGGTAATCCGGAGCAAATGAATCCTCCAAACTATTCCAGTCAACAAACCACCACCATTAATTTTATTCATTTGGACCTGTTTCCTGTCATACTTTGGAGGAATCAAGGCACTCCAATGTATGTACAGCCACAATCAAATATCCACCGACATTTTTTTTCTTACATCGTCGTAAATATCTTGGTAATAAAGAACAACACGTGTATGATTTTGCAACACCACATAATAATAATAATAATAATAATTGAGGGGGTTGAGTTAACGAAAAGGGTTGTATGATTATATATTTTGATATGATACCGATTTATTTGTACGATGCATGGAAGAAAAGAAAGTGTCGGTGGTGGTTATTTGATTGTGACTGTACAGTACCAAAAATACACTGTACTATCCCCTTATTTAATTAACTCGTAACATTTCAGTGTTTATATTTGTAGATACTTTAGTTATTATAATATTCAGTTGTGTAATTTTTTAGTGTTATTTGTCTCGTCTTTTATTACATTTATCTAGAAGAACAAGAAATTATTTTTTGGTACACTCGCAGACCATGAAAAAATTACCCCTCTGCGATTGTACTGTACATTGAAGTACCTTGATTCCTCCAAAAGTATATTAGGAAACAGGAACAGAGCAGCAAAAAATAGTAGTGTTGTGTTGCTTGGAATAGGTTGGAGGATTCAGTTGCTACTCCAGATTTACCAACACAAAACTTCCCCCTCCCACCCCCTTTAAGGACCCTGTCATCTTGTATGGGAATTGGGAACTTCTGATTCCTCCTGACCATGCCACGAAACAAGCTCCTTCCATATTAAGTGGTGTTTCGTGGCAATTTTTGAAGGCCTCTTTTATCTCCAATTTTCTGACTACATCACAGGGAGTGGATCTACAATATCTTCTGGTTATTTAAAAGGCGACTAAAAGGGGCTTTCACTTCTCCAATTGTCTTTTTTTTTTTTCGTTACCTTTGTGCTTTACTGTCCCACCTCTCGATATATATATATATATATATATATATATATATATATATATATATATATATATATATATATATTTTTTTTTTTTATTATTATTATTGTTATTATTATTTTTAATGAAGGAAGGAAGGAAATAACGAAAGAGGAAAGGAAGAGAATAATGAAGAAAGGAAGGGAATATCGAAGGAAAGGAAATAACAAAGGAAAGGAGGAAGGAAGAAAATAACGAAGGAATGAAGGAAAGAACAAAGATAAGGAGGAAGGAAAGAAGGAAGGAAGGGAATAATGAATGAAGGAAATAATGAAGGAGGGAAGGAAGGAAGAGTAGAACGGGGGAAGGAAGAAAGAAAATAATGAAGGAAGGAAGGAAGGAAAGGAATAACGAAAGAAGGAAGGAAAGACCAAAGATAAGGAGAAGGAAAGTAGGAAAGAAGGGAATTAGAAAGGAAGAAAAGGAAAGAACAGAGTCAAGAAAACACGTAAGAACAGATGTAGGAAGAAAGGATGAAAGGGAAGGAGGGAGGAAGGAAGGGAGAAAGAACAGAGATAAGGAGAAAGTGAAGAAAGGAAGGAAGATAAGGAGAAAGGGAAGAACAGAGATAAGGAGAAAGAGAGGAACGAAGGAAGGAAGGGAGAAAGAACAGAGATAATGAGAAAGTGAATGAGGGAGGAAGGAAGAACAGGGGTAAAGAAGGAGAAAGGAAAGGAAGAAAGGAGAAAGAAGAGATAAGGAGAAAAGGAAGAACAGAGGGAAGGAAGGAAGAAAGAAAGGAAAGGAGAAAGAAGAGATAATGAGGAAGGGAGTAAGAAGAGATAAGAAGAAAAGGAATAAGGAATGGAAGAGAAAGAACAGAGATACGAAGGAAGAGAGAAAGAAGAGATAATGAGGAATGGAGAAGAAAGGGAAGAACAGAGACAATCAAGAAAAGGAATAAGGAATGGAGAAGAAAGGGAGAAAGGAGAGACAACGAGAAAGGGAAAGAAGGAGGAAGAAAGGGAAGAACAGAGACAATAAGAAATGGAATGAGGGAGGTAGGTAGGTAGGAAGGAAGGAAGGTAGGTTGGCATATGTAGGTAGGTAGGTAGGTATAAAGGTAGGTTGATATATGTAGGTAGGTAGGTAGGTAAATAGGTATAAAGGTAGGAAGGAAGGTAGGTAGGTAGGTAGGAAGGAAGAAAGGTAGGTAGGTAGGTAGGAAGGAAGAAAGGTATGTATGTAGGTAGGAAGGTAGGTAGGTAGGTATGAAGGTAGGAAGGAAGGTAGGTAGGTAGGTAGGTAGGAAGGAAGAAAGGTATGTAGGTAGGTAGGTAGGTAGGAAGAAAGGTAGGTAGGTAGGTATAAAGGTAGGTTGACATATGTAGGTAGATAGGTAGGTAGGTAGGAAGGAAGAAATGTATGTAGGTAGGAAGGTAGGTAGGAAGGAAGAAAGGTATGTAGGTAGGTAGGTAGGTAGGTAGGAAGGAAGAAAGGTATAAAGGTAGGTTGGTATAGGTAGGTAGGTAGGTAGGTATAGGTTGGGTCACATAGAAAACAGTGTTGGGTTGAAGGACTGACAGAGATGACAGAAGCCCAAATTATAACCATAAGAAGCTAGTCCCCTCACTCTCTAATTCAAAGGGATGGGCATACGGCTTAAAATGGTAGTGGTAATGGTAGTGGTGGTGGTAGTGGTGGTGGTGGTTGTGGTTGTGGTGGTGGTTGTGGTTGTGGTAGTGGTAGTTGTGGTGGTAGTGGTTGTGGTAGAGTGGTGTGGAGTGATGTGAAGAGGTGGAGTGGTGTGGTTGTGGAAGGAATGTGGATTGGCTTCAAGTTTCTGGACACAGTTATTCTACCCGTACAGTGGAGTCATAATAAGCTCTCCCAGGCAGAGTGGTTGACGAATACTGATATAGAAATGGAACAACTATATTACATAATGAGTAGGTGAAGCTAAGGTAAAGTTGTTGATCGTAGTCTGAACTGTGAACATTTCTTCTTTATGGTTTTGGTGATTGACACACAACATCGCTTATTAGCTGTTCTGATTGAGGGCTGACACCCGTAGTTTTAAAAGAATTGAGGGCCCTTACTGGAGCTCTATTAATTCTCCAAACTACACCAGGCAACAGATTCCCTATTCGAAACACTGAAGCGTTTTGTGGCCTGGATTATTTGGAGGGTTCATAGAGCTCCAGTAAGGGCCCTCAAATGTTTTAAAACTACGGGTGTCACCACTCGTTGGCAACATATTTATTTGTATTTCCAAACAAGAATCGGACACGTACTGTACACTCGCAACCCAAAATTTGTATCCAGGTCTTGTTGAAGTTTCGAATCATTTGACATACTGGTGAATCAATTACAACGCTTATCCTGTTATCGTATGTGCCTAAGTTCGCTTAATACTCGATCAGGATATTCAAAACAAACCTGGATACATATTTTGGATTACGAGTGTACAGTCGGCTGCAAAAGTCGTGTCGCCTCACCTGCTTCACAAAGACGCACAGTGTTCATGGACTCGAGAAATACACACGTTTTATACACTTAATAATCTCGAGTCTATGAACTTCGCGTGCCTCGGTGAAGCAAGTGAGGCGACAGGACTTTTGCCGCCGATTGTACAGTACGTTGTTTACTTTGGCTATTACATTTTAACAAGCATTATTTGAAGTACACCTGTGATTATTATTTTTTTTATTATTTGTGTAAGTCACGTTATAATGTATTATATGCATACGAAACTTCCTTCATAACTATTATAAATATCCCACCCCCTCTGGCCCTCTCTCCCACCTAATGGAAAAGTTAGTCTTCTCTCTCTCTCTCTCTCTCTCTCTCTCTCTCTCTCTCTCTCTCTCTCTCTCCGTTAATTAAAGAGAAATTTTGTGTTTGTAAATCTGGAGCAACTGCAGAATCTTCAAAACTATTCCAAGCAACAGAACATCACCATTATTTTTTGCTCTTCTGGTTCTGTTTCCTGGTATACTTTGGAGGAATCAAGGCACTCCAATGTAACAAAAGTGAATTACCACCTTAATTAAACCAACACAATGAAGGAAAAAAATAAATATATAACACTCATATGATAACTAATTATTCGATCAATTAAGGACCCTGTGATGTAGTGAGAAAATTGGAGAAAAATGAGTCCTTCAAATACTGCCACGAAACACCACCTATATGGAAGGAGCTTGTTTCGTGGCATGCATATCAGGAGGAATCAGAAGCCTCCATCCACTTTACATACACGATCACAGGGTCCTTAATATGTCGTTAAATATATAGAAAATCTTTAATAATGTCAACTGCGCATTTCGAAACCTCACGAGTCTAATCCCCAAGCTGGTTCGAGCTGAAAATATGGACCTTTGAACTTGGTGAGAGCTGGGGGAGGGAGGGAAGGAGGGGGAGAGATGAGGAAGGAGGCCAGCAGGAAGTCAGTGCAGTGTTGCCAGGTGCAGGGACATTTATCTGTTTTAGGAAATATTGAAATCCATACAGGGATATTTTTATAAAGATATGTTCAATAGTAAATAGAGAAATTTCTACCAGACGAAATAACACTAAGCCCCTCAATGTTCAAGAGTAAACAGGGAATTATTGAGGTAAAAAGGGAAATTCTTATATTAATGTTAGGAGAATTTTCGTCAAGCAGGCCTGGCAACACTGTGTAAGTATTATCACGTGTCAGTGTTGTAGTGGACGTCGAGGAGTGAGGACGTATCTCTCCATGTGTACAAGGGCCATATTCAAGAACATTGATGGTGTGGTACCGGTATGATGGCTCAATTGTTTGTCTATGGAGTCGTCGTCGTAGTATCGGTACCACGCCATCGTATACACCACACATGTTCTTGAATATTATGGTACCTGTTGATTGATCTTGTGGCTGGTGAGTTACGTTGTTTATTTTCCGTCTTTGGGGGAAATTCTCTTAATGGTGATATTGGAAGGTTACTGCTGGTTCCTCCTCACTATACCAGGAAACTAAACTACATTAATGTTACTTTAATGGGGATGTATCTGTTTAGTGGCATAGTTTGGAGGAATCTGCTGTATCCTACCATTTAACTCCTAAAATACCCTCCCTTTAAATTTATTAGGATATTTACTATTTTTGTATTTTTTAGCTGGTCTATTTTTATTGTTTATTTCCCTGGTTTGGTGACGGACTATTCCTGTTGTAGTTATTGTTACGTTAGAGGTTAAGGGGGTGCGGGAGTAGGGGGACAGGCTTGGGGGGGTGCGGGAGTAGGGGGACAGGCTTGGGGGGGTGCGGGAGTAGGGGGACAGGCTTGGGGGGACTGGGGGGGTGCGGGAGTAGGGGGACTGTGGGGAGTGCGGGAGTAGGGGGACAGGCTTGGGGGGAGGGAATAGGGGGACAGGCTTGGGGTGGGTAGAAAGCCTGTCCCCTATTCCCGCACCCCCCTAACCCCCCCCCCCAAGCCTGTCCCCCTATTCTCACCCCCCCTTAACGTTAATGTATTAATTGATTAATGGATAAATAATTTGTTCCCAGTAAACACTAAAAATATTGGGTAAATTTACAGTAAACCTGGGTTCAGTAAAACATATATATTAGTATGTTTTACCACTAATTAGGACCATTCTAAGACTATTTTCTTCAATGGCGTTTCTCTCGGAAATGCCCCGTTTTCGAGATATGCCCAGTTTTCATACCCCATACAAACTTGGGGGAGAGCCTGGGAATACAGGGTTTCGGGTGGGGGAAAACATGCTGTACACTATGGCGTTGCCTTTATAATACACTTCTTAACTTTGTTTCTCTTAGAAATGAATAGTTTTCGAGATATGCCCCAGTTTTCATACCCCATACAAACTTGGGGGAGAGCCTGCGAATACGGGGTTTTGGGTGGGGGAAAACACGCTGTACACTATGGCGTTGCCTTTATAATATGTAATTGTCTTAAATAAACACTTGAAACCGGATATAAAAGCGAAATAACAAAGTTTTCGAGACCGATACAATAAAATACAATTATAGCCCAAACAGTAGCGTTACAACACGTGTTGGCTTGGGTTGGGCTAGATATTCAAATAAAATGGTTATTTTGGGAATTAGTATTACCTAACCTGACCTAACCTAACCTAGACCACGACAGACTACCGGGACCTAACCTGGGCTAACTACCGAGCCTAACCTGGGCATAAAACCGGTATAACAAATAGAAGTAGTTATCGGGTAAATAACCAGGAACGTATATGGATACAGGACACTCAAACACAGTATTCCCTAAACAAAATATAGCCAATACAACACTGATAGTGTTTCCCCCCACCCAAAACCCCGTATTCGCAGGCTCTCCCCCAAGTTTGTATGGGGCATGAAAACGGGGGCATATCTCGAAAACTATTCATTTCTAAGAGAAACAAAGTTAAGAAGTGTATTATAAAGGCAACGCCATAGTGTACAGCATGTTTTCCCCCACCCGAAACCCTGTATTCCCAGGCTCTCCCCAAAGTTTGTATGGGGTATGAAAACTGGGCATATCTCGAAAACGGGGCATTTCCGAGAGAAACACCATTGAAGAAAATAGTCTTAGAATGGTCCTAATTAGTGGTAAAACATACTAATATATACGTTTTACTGAACCCAGGTTTACTGTAAAAATACCTAATATTGTTCCAACAGTGAGTGGTATAATAAATAGGTTTCAGTGTGCTAGCGAGGGACACACACACACACACACACTGGTATTATGTTTACATGTAAGAATGTTGCAGTATTAATGTTTGCATAGCTATGACTAAACACTTTACATTTTATTAAGTATAGAATGGAACTTAAGATCGTTTTTTTTTTTTTCGTAGTCTGCGGGGAATTTAATAAAGATAGTTTTTTTTCTTTTCTTTGCAGTAATGTGTGTGGAACTTAATTAAGATAGTTGGGTTTTTTTGGCAGTAGTGTGCGGGGAACTTAAGATAGTTTTTTTCTTTTCTTTGCAGTAGTGTGCGGGGAAATTAATAAAGATAGTTTTTTTCTTTTCTTTGCAGTAGTGTGCTGGGAACTTAATTAAGATAGTTTTTTTTCTTTTCTTTGCAGTAATGTGCGGGAAAATTAATTAAGATAGTTGTTTTTTTTTGGCAGTAGTGTGCGGGGAACTTAAGATAGTTTTTTTTCTTTTCTTTGCAGTAGTGTGTGTGGAACTTCATTAAGATAGTTTTTTTCTTTTCTTTGCAGTAATGTGTGTTTTTGTGTGTGCAGCTTTGTGATAACCTACTGCAAGATGTTGACCTACAGACAGACAGTACAGCTGAACGAACACTTGTCAACCCGTCCCGTCCCTTGGCTTCCTTACAACCACAGTGACAGGAGGGAGAGACGAATAAAGGCTGTCTGTCTGTCTGTCTGTCTGTCTGTCTGTCTGTCTGTCTGTCTGTCTACTGGTGGTAAAAAGTACTAACTAACCTACTTACATCATCCCGTAAAACTATAGTAAGGCGAGTTGATGTTCGGAGGTTAATTTATCTCTTAATTATTATGGGGGAAGTTTTGTTTGTGCTGGTAAATCTGGAGCAACTGAATCCTCCAAACTATTTTCCCAAATAACAGAACACCATTATTTTTGCTCTTATGGTCCTGTTTCCTAGCATAATTGGAGGAATCAAGGCACTCCAATGTACCAAAAAAGAATTACCACTTTAAATGAAGCTGGTTGGTTGTTCATGCTTGTACTAGATATGGGTTAAGGGGGTGCGGGAGTAGGGGACAGGCTTGGGGGGGGGGGGATTTGGGTGTGTAGGAATAGGGGGACAGGCTTGGTGTGGTTAAAATGCCTGTCCCCCTATTCCCGCACCCTCCTAACCCCACTCCACCCTAAGCCTGTCCCTCTACTCCCCTCTCAAGCCTGTCCCCTACTCCCGCACCCCCCTAAACCTGTCCCCCTATTCCCGCACCCCCTTAAGTATGGGTGTCTTTCAATGTGGGATATTTTTGTGTAGAATCTAGATGGATTATTATTTAAGTTCCCTTTGAATTTGAGTAAAATGTTAAGTATTTCCTTGACCGTGGAAGTCAGGTAAAGTGATTGAAATAAGATAGTCCTGTCTGAATTAAGTCGCCAGGAGGGTTAGTATAACAGTTAATAATTAATGATGTTTATTAGGGCCAGGATGGGGAGGTTTAATATGTGTGGTGGTGAACGAGGATAGACGTACAGTGTTGGTAAAACTGGAGCAACTGATTCCTCCAAACTATTCCAAGCAGCAGGACCCTACATTTTGCTTACCTGGTGTTTCCTGACATACTTTGGAGGACCCAATGCGCTCAGATGTACTAAAACTCGATTACTCTCTTAAGTGTCAAATTAAAGAAACGTTGCTTCATTTCTAGTACCGTACATTCCCTGCTGTATTGCCGAATAAGAGGATTATAAAGCCGATGGATTTTTGCATGGTTGAAGAAAAATATGCTGTAGTTCTGTAAATATTTTCAATTTAAGTTTGGGTTATATTATAGAATAACTAAACTCTGGTATGTAGCAATTTCGTCATGGAGCACATACAAAGGAAAAGGGGGAAGGGAAGTGATTGTATTTCCCGAAACCCCAAAAATATAAAAATTAGGACAATGAATGTGCGTGGATGCAGGACGGTTGTGGGTGAGAGGGAGGTGATTGGGAGAGTGTGTGTTGAAAGGAAGTTGGATGTGTTAGCATTGAGTGAGACGAAGTTGAAAGGTGAATGTGAGTTTGGTGGTGTGAGTGGTAGAGTGTCAGGGGTGGAGAGGGGAAGAGCTAGGGAAGAAGTGACTTTGATTCGGAGCGCAGAAGTGAATCGGAATGTGGTGGAGTGGAGGGAGTTGTCGGCAAGGTTGATGTGGGAAAGAGTAAAATTTGGTCGGGAGACAGTTTGGGGCAGAATATGAACATCGTACTTTTGGGAGATTTGAATGAAAGAGTGGGGGATGAGGTAGTAGATGGGGTTAGAATGGATATAAAGAGGAAGTTGTACAAAGGGATAACATTGCCTACTGCACTTTATGGAGCGGAAACATGGAATATGGGAGAAAGTGAGAATAGAAGGTTGAATGTAGTAGAGATGAGATGTCTGAGAAGCATGTGTGGCGTGAATCGAATGGACATAGTCAGGTATGAGGAAGTGAGGAGGAGGACTGGTGTTGTGAGAGAGATTACAGGCCGTGCAGAGCAGTGTGTGTTAAGTTGGTTTGGATATGTGGAGAGAATAGAATGGTAAAGAGGATAGGGGGCTCAGATGTGGGAGGTGTAAGGAGGAGAGGAAGGCCAGAGAGGAGATGGATGGACACCGTGAAAGGAGCTCTAAGTGGAAGAGATATGTCTGTGGAGCAATGTAAAGTGATTGCACATGACAAAAGCGAGTAGAGGAGGGTGATGAATGCTTGAAAAGTGGACGTGGCTTTACGGTCCTTGGAGGAGGGGCCTGCATTGAGTGGCCAATACCGGCTGAAGGGGAATTTATCCTGTAGTGAAGTGGTAGGGGTAAACCAGGTTTTGCGGTTGTGCTGTGGGGGTTGCTCCCTCATCCAACAGGGATTGGGGGGTTAAGATGTGGAGTGTATGTATGTGTGGGTGGGGGGATTCTACTTTTGGTAATTTTGTTTCGGAGTGTGTACGACGCATGGAGGTATACCTCCATGGTACGACGTGACGGGGCTACCTCCAGCTTAGAGATGAAGGCCTGGTATATATGTATTTAGAAAATCATAAGGGACTGACTGGGTGTGCTATTTTCAAACCAGCAAATGTATACTCTAGTTACCAATTCGGAAATTCTGCATAAAAGCTGCACGCAGCAAATACGTGTTATTTATGTATATTTCAGTATGTAATAATGTTATATGTTCGTGCGTAATGAATATAAGTGGCGGTTTCACTTACTTTAGCCAAAATAACCCTTCGAAATATCGCGAGCGTAAGTCCAGCACCACGGCGATTGAGACACTCCATCATAACAATATAAAAGCTAGAATCGAAGGATTGGACAATGCTAGGGTTAGGACCGGAGGATGCTAGGTTAGGACCGGAGGATGCTAGGTTAGGACCGGAGGATGCTAGGTTAGGACCGGAGGATGCTAGGTTAGGACCGGAGGATGCTAGGTTAGGACCAGAGGATGCCAGAGTTAGGTCTAGGTTCGGTTAAGTAAGGTCAGGTTGGTTCGACTGTCTTTAATTAAAAATATCATGTAGGAATTCCCTAGGTTTTGGGGTATTTTTGTTGTGCCAAAACTTAGCTCGGATTTTCGATTTTTCCACATTTAGCCCTCTTGAAAATTGAAAAACCAGAGCCAACTTTTGCCGAAAGTTGGCTCGAGTTTTCATTTTTTCGACATTTATGCATGTTAACAAACTACTATAAAACCAAAAAAGCTAATTTACGTGTTTTCCCCCACCCAAAACCCCCGATTCCCAGTGCTCTCCCCCAAGATTGAAGGGGTTAGGGAATATGTATAAACCAAGTGGTTTCCGATCAATATTATGGTCACTAATGAATAGAACAAGCAGAAATAGGCAGGAACAAAAACAAAAAAACACGTGCAGCTATTATGCAGAATTACCACATATTCTATATAATTCTTATCGAGTCAAATACGGCTTTGTTCAGGTTAGTCTAAAATCTAAACGAGAGTATTTTAATTAAACTGACTGTGAAATCTTCTCAAAACGAAAATAATCGATGAACACTTATAATTTCCCCAAAAAATTACCACAAGGCCCAAGAATTCAACTTTATCCAGCCTTCTTAAAAATATATATACAAGTATTTATAATGCTGAATAGATAGCTGTATAAATTCCCAAATTACTTTAGACTTTAGACTACCGACCGTTTAGAGGGAAAACACGGTAACTGATTAATTGTACCATATTTTCCTAAAGATATTCGAACCTTCTTTGAAACACTAAACCATCAACTGGAGGGTTAATACAAGTTCATACTGCCAACTGTTCGATCGACGCCCCACCTGCCGTTAAATATGGGAAAAATGTCATTTCGAAACATAAGTGGTGAATCCTCAAGTTCGCACGACCTAAAAATATGGAACTTTGAACTTGTGAAAACTGAGGAAGGTAACGAGGAGTCGAGGATAGTATATTAGTAACACTGTAACTCTGTGTTCTGGTAGACATCATGGAGTGCGGATATACTGTGCCTGTTTTTTTATATCTTGTGTTTGGCGACTCTTTAGTTCGTGTCGTGAACTGCATATTTTTTACAGCTAATTTATCATGGTAAAGTGGAAGTTTGGCAGCTCCATTGCTTCCTTCCTTGGCAGCTCTGGGGGGGGGGGGGGGGTTGGTCCCACGACGTAGACGCCGCCACTCCAGGACCGAAATTTCTGTTTATCAATTTACTTTAATAATTCCTCCTTTGTTGGTTGTTTTGTTATCATAGAACCATACCATTCGTTCTTTGATAGTAGGGTGGTGTTTCAATAGTGAAGAGTAAACAATTCTAGGTAGGCAGTGGTAAACATTAATGCGGCGGACCAGACTGGTAAAATGGCTTTACTCATGAGTAAAAAAATAACTAATAACTACTCTGCCGTCTCGAGTCTAGATCATGCTTGTAACAAACCTTACTTGTTTGTAATTATGATATATAATTTACTTGTCGGTATTAATTTTCTATTTTTAATGTATATACAACGTGAAAGCTTATAATTAACTGAAGAATACTCATAACCTAATATTTCTTCCTGCCATGTTTGTATAGATTTACTATAGAACTTCCTATTTGTCTAAAGTAACATAAAATGCAGGATAATAATTCTTAAAATACAAGGAACTCTTGAGACTTCAGAAAAGAATGAACCCTTCAAGTGTTTTTATAACCGTATATTGGTTACTATATAAATGCTTTAATAAAACAACTTGTTATATGCTTCATTTTATTCATAAGATCAAAGATAAATAAAAGCTTGGACAGACGAACTAGTATTATCATCAATTTATCACATCAAATCAACCAATCACTCGCTCAGAAGCCGGCTAATAAGAGACGGATGCACCATTCATCTGAATGGAGTATAATGATAGGCTTCTGTGACACTCATTATATTTATTCACCTTGTGTAGTTTAGAGACTATGGCAAACAATTCCTCTGGTCTTGGTGGTAGTTCCTATTGATTGTAATATAAACCTATTAAGTGTTGATTGTTGTAGTTGACAATGGCATGGTTCCGATACGATGACTCTGTATTGTGTGTATGATACTGTCGTAGCGGTACCACACCAACACCATGAATGTCCTTGCATATGGCCCTAGATCCGCTTGTCATCCAATCTCTTCCAAGAGTAAACGTAGTTTTGAGTTATGGGGGTAATTCACTTGTGTTACATTGGAGTGCCTCAATTCCTCCAAAGTATGCTAGGAAACAGACCCAAATGAAGAAAAATAATGGTATCCTGTTGCCTGGAATAGTTTGGAGGAATCATTTGCTCCAGATTTTCCAGCAGTACAGTCTGCAGCATTAGTCCTGTAGCTTCACCGAGATTGAGTGTTCATTGACTCCGAGAAATACTATACACACGTTTTCTACACCTAATAAAAATCTCGAGTCTATGAACATCGCGTGCTTCGGTGAAGCAAGTGAGGCAACAGGACTTTTGCCGCTGACTGTACTTATTCTTGTTTCAAGCCTCTATTTGATGTAGCAGCAAACCATCAATAAAGGCTTCTCCCCCATACTGTGTAATTTATGATCTGTTGAACGATGTATATTAATTTTGAACTACTGAGTTTCAGCGCCGGACAGACGATGTTTTTTGCTATTAATTCCTCAATGAATCGTTGTATAAGTATAATATTTCAGCACACTTCATTTAACATCCGGGCTTAATTTATGGCTGACATACCATATTCCTATGTGATATGCGAGGAGTTTTACTCGTGAAACAATAATTCTTTTAGGAGATATTTGCGAAAAACAGCGTGTCCGGCGCTGAAACGAATAGTAGTGTTGTATTGTAACTTGTATAGAGTATTTATATTGGCCGTATTATTATTTATATACCGTTTTTATTTTATTTTTTTTGCAGTGATATGTGCACATCATTGTCAACCATGGCTTCAAACATCCCATAAATCACCATTACAGGAAAGAGAGGATGACTTCTGGTTGTGGGAAGGACCATCTGTAATCCCCTAAACTGAGGTGAGTCGTAAACTGAAGATTTTTTTTTCTGCTCGATGAGGCTGGGTAGTAAGGGTTGTCGAGTTAAACTTTAGGTTGATATAAACTTTACTAAGAATTTTATTTCGATTCTAGGTAGGGTATGGAGTAGTCAGATTGAGGTAGAGTAAAATTAAAAGTGTGCAAGGGTTAGATATGAAGGTACGGGTTTCAGAAGTAGAAAAGCTGCATGGTAGTGCTGATAGTCTTGAGGATGGGATAGGCGAGGAGTATTGTGGCTTTAGGATGAGATGATGTGGAGACCAGATATGCAGCGAGGCAGGTGTGAGAAAGGTGCTTAGCGAATGGTAAATTATTTTGGGAGCTTATG
The DNA here is from genome assembly GCA_034508575.1 of Petrolisthes manimaculis. Classification (NCBI taxonomy): domain Eukaryota; kingdom Metazoa; phylum Arthropoda; class Malacostraca; order Decapoda; family Porcellanidae; genus Petrolisthes; species Petrolisthes manimaculis. The sequence continues at coordinate 65,028 of JAWZYT010005786.1, read as the reverse complement.
GATCTTTGAAAAAGCATTTGACTTGAAGTGAGAGAAATGTGTAGTAGAAATTAGTTTTTGTAGTTGTACAGTGGGGCAGATATAGGGGAGGCGAAAAGCATTAGAGCGTGTTTGTGGGTGGATTCCTGTACGTGACTCCTTCAAGATTGTGATAAGTTACCGGGGTTATTAAATGCTTATATGGATGATGTGGTAAGGGAGGTGAATACTAAATTAGCTACCGATTCGGCAGAAAGTGAATTCAGTTTGTGCAGGGGGAGGGAATAGAATGAAGGAAAGTGTAAAAATTATATTTATGAGGAGAGCAGATAGGTGAAGGATGAAAATACAGTAATGATAGGAGATTCATTGAGACCTAAAGTTAGTGCATGGAAGGTAACATTAGCGGAGGTGAAATCTGGAGCAATTAATTTATGCAACTGGCCAGTTAAATTTATAATGGTCCTGTTCCATGGAAACTGATGGAGTCTGGAAACGAGGATGCATTGCCTCTGAATAATGTTAAGTTGGTTTGGACATCCTCAAGAAGATAGAATGGGTTCGTATGTAAGTGACTAAGATGATGGCCAGTGTGAAGAGAGTATTGGAGGAAAGTGGTTTGCCTGGAACATGGTAGAATAATTGGGCACTAGTGATTGGAGAAGGATGGAAAATTCTTTAACATTGGGTCCTGTGGTAGTGGCCAGTCTTATGGCCTATATGAGAATAGATGGAGAATTTGGTGATTGATTCCCAAGCATTTAAAAAGAGATTATATAGTTGAGAGGGACAGGTTTGTAACCTTATTTAATGAAGGGAAGTTTTAAAATACTGTAGAGCATTTATGGGATTTTAATTAAAGCACTGGTTAGAAATAGAGGGTTTAAAGTTTGTCAGATTACATGAAGGTAGTAAGACCAGAAGTGATTTAATATACTTAAGTGAGGATGAGAAGTTTAAATATATATAATTAAATTGTAGGAATTGTTACAGGCTTTTGAAATCTTTAGCAGAAATTTAATACTGTTTTGTTTTACAGGTGAGGCAAGATGTACTGCTCCACACACATCTTCCATGCCTTTGCTCTTGTGAACAAGGAGAAAAAATTAGTTTCAGGAAATCATTATTGTAGAGGGAGTTATCTGGCCAGTTCCTGTACTTGATTTTGTAGCTGTACACAAATAGGGCACAAAACCCCATCTTCAAGTTTGGTGAAGACTACAAATATTTACTTTTCTACCTTGCTTGGTAGAGAACCATGATCTGAAACAGACTGTTTCTGGACAGAAGCCCACCCAAAAGCCTTCATTGGTTGGCTGTCATCCAGCAACACCATTATAAATTATGACAATAGATGTTGGTACTGTGATATTGATTCATAATATTCACTCCTTGTTAATTTACATTCATCTGATGCAGGGTGTGAATTAGAGAATAATGGCTCTGGTTTCAGGAATTTTGCTTATGGTGAACCCAATTTTATCACCCTCACCAATGAAAATAGATAAATGCATCCCCTCAAAGGATGTGTGGTGCCAATGCCAGGCATATGATCAACTGGCCACTACCCAGTCCCATCATAGATTGCAGGGTACACCATACATATACAGTACTGTACTAAGATGATGCTCGACCAGGAAAGGCAAACTCTGCTTCACATTGGTGCTACCCAACCTGTAAAGAAATAAACAAGATTTCATTAACCCTTAACTATATTATTATATGCAACAATCACTTAAGAATACTACTAGGCATCTGCTCTTAAAGTGTGGTTCTGCACGAGTCTTTTGTGGCCAAACTTTGAGAGTTACTGATTATTTCAAGCTCTTACATATCCCTACACATGTCAGAAAAGCAATTTTGCAACCACTAGCCTGGTTGGGTGCCAAGTTTACTTTAGTCTCACCCATCAAAACTTCCAAACAGTCAAAGAAGTGAACAGATCATATTACAGTACAGTATTCTTTAAGTCTAGACTGCCAGCAGCATAAAGGACCACACTCATACATGAACAATTTTATCCATAGGCATTTCCTCATTCCCTACTTCATTCATTTATGGGTGAGAGGCCCATAGTACTAAATTATGAAACTAAACACTACATGTCTATACAGTACTCCACACATAATAGTAATACTGTATAAACTACTAACTAAACATTGTATTCCTTCCAACTCACCTGCAGTTAATCAGTTAGCATTGTTCGGATAATATCGGAGTCACCAGGATCAGTGATGGCAACGGAGCACACTCTGAAGTACTTGCCACATGCTGTTACAAGGTCTGATGCCACCAGTCTTGGCCAACATGGCATACTATTCCATTTCAGATTTCCTGCAAAAACCAAATAAAGAAACAATAAAATCAATGTTAAATAAGCAAATCATTCACAATGAAGGATATCAATAACTAACTATAAATAATATTCAATTATTTAATCCTCCCCTTAAAAATATAAAAGAGCAAGAGTCTACTATATAATTAATCATTCTTTATTCTCAAGTACCATAGACTTTAGATCCTTAAAAATTTATTACAAATTACACCAAATTATACAGAATAAAACTTAATTTATTTTGATGTCTGTGAAACACTATATAAACACAAACTTTATAACTACTGAAAATTATGTATACTTTCATTTCGGCACAGATTTCAATATTGGTAAAAGAAATCTGCTTCCTTGAAGCAATTTTATTCTTGCCTTATTCCTGGCACCATAGTAAGCCATATAATTCAGACTACTGGTGTGGCGAATGGATAGGCATAAGCTTGTGAAACCAGAGCCATAATACATAATATTTGCCTATTATTGTGAGGTGAAAACTGCTAACTTAATGCTCACATACCTCTCACATATAGTTACATTTGATGTAACCTACAGTTCAGCCTAACAAACTATGAAGACACTATACTTGTCCAAATTACATTTTAAGGTGTAAATCCCACACACGAAAAATAATAATAATCCAGCCTGCATTAACGATCCTTAAATTTTCTCAGCAATTATGCCAAAATAATTTCAGGAATATTCAATATTTTCATTAATTTCCTAAACTACTAAGTGCTTCTATTTTGCAAAGCTTGAGGTGTTACAGACCCTAGATTGAATAATTCAATACAAACACTTAATCCAAAAAATAGACAAAACCACAGAAACCATTGAGAAGGGAGAGGACAAGGCAGAACGTAGAACAAGGTTTGAGAGATAATGTTGGTGAAGTACAATTAAGACAAAAGTATTTGGGCAAAAGTAAATGACATTACCAAAATGGGGTCAAATCTATGTTTACACTCGAGATGATAGGAAGGGGTTGACTAATGTTGCAGTGACCTATAACAGACCATTGAGAATAGCTGGTCATAATGTGTAGTACAGTACCCACTAAGTAGTATCCATGTATGATTGTAGCAGCTGAATGGATAAGCTCTATATTTCTTTCATAAGTTATGAAATAATGTACTAAAGAATAGTACTAAATTATGAAACTAAACACTATATGTCTATACAGTACTCCACACATAATAGTAATACTGTATAAACTACTAACTAAACATTGTATTCCTTCCAACTCACCTGCAGTTAATCAGTTAGCATTGTTCGGATAATATCGGAGTCACCAGGATCAGTGATGGCAACGGAGCACACTCTGAAGTACTTGCCACATGCTGTTACAAGGTCTGATGCCACCAGTCTTGGCCAACATGGCATACTATTCCATTTCAGATTTCCTGCAAAAACCAAATAACAAAGAAACAATAAAATCAATGTTAAATAAGCAAATCATTCACAATGAAGGATATCAATAACTAACTATAAATAATATTCAATTATTTAATCCTCCCCTTAAAAATATAAAAGAGCAAGAGTCTACTATATAATTAATCATTCTTTATTCTCAAGTACCATAGACTTTAGATCCTTAAAAAATTTATTACAAATTACACCAAATTATACAGAATAAAACTTAATTTATTTTGATGTCTATGAAACACTATATAAACACAAACTTTATAACTACTGAAAATTATGTATACTTTCATTTCGGCACAGATTTCAATATTGGTAAAAGAAATCTGCTTCCTTGAAGCAATTTTATTCTTGCCTTATTCCTGGCACCATAGTAAGCCATATAATTCAGACTACTGGTGTGGCGAATGGATAGGCATAAGCTTGTGAAACCAGAGCCATAATACATAATATTTGCCTATTATTGTGAGGTGAAAACTGCTAACTTAATGCTCACATACCTCTCACATATAGTTACATTTGATGTAACCTACAGTTCAGCCTAACAAACTATGAAGACACTATGCTTGTCCAAATTACATTTTAAGGTGTAGCCTAAATCCCACACACGAAAAATAATAATAATCCAGCCTGCATTAACGATCCTTAAATTTTCTCAGCAATTATGCCAAAATAATTTCAGGAATATTCAATATTTTCATTAATTTCCTAAACTACTAAGTGCTTCTATTTTGCAAAGCTTGAGGTGTTACAGACCCTAGATTGAATAATTCAATACAAACACTTAATCCAAAAAATAGACAAAACCACAGAAACCATTGAGAAGGGAGAGGACAAGGCAGAACGTAGAACAAGGTTTGAGAGATAATGTTGGTGAAGTACAATTAAGACAAAAGTATTTGGGCAAAAGTAAATGACATTACCAAAATGGGGTCAAATCTATGTTTACACTCGAGATGATAGGAAGGGGTTGACTAATGTTGCAGTGACCTATAACAGACCATTGAGAATAGCTGGTCATAATGTGTAGTACAGTACCCACTAAGTAGTATCCATGTATGATTGTAGCAGCTGAATGGATAAGCTCTATATTTCTTTCATAAGTTATGAAATAATGTACTAAAGAATAGTACTAAATTATGAAACTAAACACTATATGTCTATACAGTACTCCACACATAATAGTAATACTGTATAAACTACTAACTAAACATTGTATTCCTTCCAACTCACCTGCAGTTAATCAGTTAGCATTGTTCGGATAATATCGGAGTCACCAGGATCAGTGATGGCAACGGAGCACACTCTGAAGTACTTGCCACATGCTGTTACAAGGTCTGATGCCACCAGTCTTGGCCAACATGGCATACTATTCCATTTCAGATTTCCTGCAAAAAACAAATAACAAAGAAACAATAAAATCAATGTTAAATAAGCAAATCATTCACAATGAAGGATATCAATAACTAACTATAAATAATATTCAATTATTTAATCCTCCCCTTAAAAATATAAAAGAGCAAGAGTCTACTATATAATTAATCATTCTTTATTCTCAAGTACCATAGACTTTAGATCCTTAAAAAATTTATTACAAATTACACCAAATTATACAGAATAAAACTTAATTTATTTTGATGTCTATGAAACACTATATAAACACAAACTTTATAACTACTGAAATTTATGTATACTTTCATTTCGGCACAGATTTCAATATTGGTAAAAGAAATCTGCTTCCTTGAAGCAATTTTATTCTTGCCTTAATCCTGGCACCATAGTAAGCCATATAATAAAGACTACTGGTGTGGCGAATGGATAGGCATAAGCTTGTGAAACCAGACCATAATACATAATATTTGCCTATTATTGTGAGGTGAAAACTGCTAACTTAATGCTCCCATACCTCTCACATATAGTTACATTTGATGCAAGCTACAGTTCAACCTAACAAACTATGAAGACACTATACTTGTCCAAATTACATTTTAAGGTGTAAATACCACACACGAAAAATAATAATAATCCAGCCTGCATTAACGATCCTTAAATCTTCTCAGCAATTATGCCAAAATAATTTCAGGAATATTCAATATTTGTATTAATTTCCTAAACCACTAAGTGCTTCTATTTTGCAAAGTTTGAAGTGTTACAGCCCCTAGATTGAATAATTCAATACAAACACTTAATCCACTGGGAAAAACTGAGCCTGATATGTTCAGTGAAAAAATAGACAAAACCACAGAAACCATTGAGAAGGGAGAGGACAAGGCAGAACGTAGAACAAGGTTTGAGAAATAATGTTGGTGAAGAACAATTAAGACAAAAGTATTTGGGCAAAAGTAAATGACATTACCAAAATGGGGTCAAATCTATGTTTACACTCGAGATGATAGGAAGGGGTTGACTAATGTTGCAGTGACCTATAACAGACTATATTAGGAAACTAAACACTACATGTCTATACAGTACTCCACACATAATAGTAATACTGTATAAACTACTAACTAAACATTGTATTCCTTCCAACTCACCTGCAGTTAATCAGTTAGCATTGTTCGGATAATATCGGAGTCACCAGGATCAGTGATGGCAACGGAGCACACTCTGAAGTACTTGCCACATGCTGTTACAAGGTCTGATGCCACCAGTCTTGGCCAACATGGCATACTATTCCATTTCAGATTTCCTGCAAAAAACAAATAACAAAGAAACAATAAAATCAATGTTAAATAAGCAAATCATTCACAATGAAGGATATCAATAACTAACTATAAATAATATTCAATTATTTAATCCTCCCCTTAAAAATATAAAAGAGCAAGAGTCTACTATATAATTAATCATTCTTTATTCTCAAGTACCATAGACTTTAGATCCTTAAAAAATTTATTACAAATTACACCAAATTATACAGAATAAAACTTAATTTATTTTGATGTCTATGAAACACTATATAAACACAAACTTTATAACTACTGAAATTTATGTATACTTTCATTTCGGCACAGATTTCAATATTGGTAAAAGAAATCTGCTTCCTTGAAGCAATTTTATTCTTGCCTTAATCCTGGCACCATAGTAAGCCATATAATAAAGACTACTGGTGTGGCGAATGGATAGGCATAAGCTTGTGAAACCAGACCATAATACATAATATTTGCCTATTATTGTGAGGTGAAAACTGCTAACTTAATGCTCCCATACCTCTCACATATAGTTACATTTGATGCAAGCTACAGTTCAACCTAACAAACTATGAAGACACTATACTTGTCCAAATTACATTTTAAGGTGTAAATACCACACACGAAAAATAATAATAATCCAGCCTGCATTAACGATCCTTAAATCTTCTCAGCAATTATGCCAAAATAATTTCAGGAATATTCAATATTTGTATTAATTTCCTAAACCACTAAGTGCTTCTATTTTGCAAAGTTTGAAGTGTTACAGCCCCTAGATTGAATAATTCAATACAAACACTTAATCCACTGGGAAAAACTGAGCCTGATATGTTCAATGAAAAAATAGACAAAACCACAGAAACCATTGAGAAGGGAGAGGACAAGGCAGAACGTAGAACAAGGTTTGAGAGATAATGTTGGTGAAGAACAATTAAGACAAAAGTATTTGGGCAAAAGTGAATGACATTACCAAAATGGGGTCAAACCTATGTTTACACTCGAGATGATAGGAAGGGGTTGACTAATGTTGCAGTGACCTATAACAGACCATTGAGAATAGGTGGTCATAATGTGTAGTACAGTACCCACTAAGTAGTATCCATGTATGACTGTAGCAGCTGAATGGATAAGCTCTATATTTCTTTCACAAGTTATGAAATAATGTACTAAAGAATACTACTAAATTAGGAAACTAAACACTACATGTCTATACAGTACTCCACACATAATAGTAATACTGTATAAACTACTAACTAAACATTGTATTCCTTCCAACTCACCTGCAGTTAATCAGTTAGCATTGTTCGGATAATATCGGAGTCACCAGGATCAGTGATGGCAACGGAGCACACTCTGATGCCACCAGTCTTGGCCAACATGGCATACTATTCCATTTCAGATTTCCTGCAAAAACCAAATAACAAAGAAACAATAAAATCAATGTTAAATAAGCAAATCATTCACAATAATGGATATCAATAACTAACTATGAATAGTATTCAATTATTTAGTCCTCCCCTTAATAAAATAATAAATAAAAAAAAGTATCATATCCTTAAAAGAGAGCAAGAGCATACACAAAAGATTTATTATAAATTACAGCAAATTGCAAAGGACAAATCTTAATCTATGTTGAAGTCTATGAAACACTATATAAACACAGACTTGATACCTATTATTATGTACTGTATACTTTCATTTCGGCACAGACCTCAATATTGGTAAAAGAAATCTGCTTCCTTGAAGCAATTTCATTCTTGCCTTAATCCTGGCACCATAGTAAGCCATATAATAAAGACTACTGGTGTGGCGAATGGATAGGCATAAGCTTGTGAAACCAGAACCATATTGTGAGGTGAAAACTGTTAACTTAATGCTCCCATACCTCTCACATATAGTTACATTTGATGCAAGCTACAGTTCAGCCTAACAAACTATGAAGACACCATACTTGTCCAAATTACATTTTGAGGTGTAAATCCCACACACGAAAAATAATAATAATCCAGCCTGCATTAACGATCCTTAAATCTTCTCAGCAATTATGCCAAAATAATTTCAGGAATATTCAATATTTTCATTAATTTCCTAAACTACTAAGTGCTTCTATTTTGCAAAGTTTGAGGTGTTACAGCCACTAGATTGAATAATTCAATACAAACACTTAATCCACTGGGAAAAGCTGAGCCTGATATGTTCAGTGAAAAAATAGACAAAACCACAGAAACCATTGAGAAGGGAGAGGACAAGGCAGAACATAGAACAAGGTTTGAGAAATAATGTTGGTGAAGGAGAACAATTAAGATAAAAGTATTTGGGCAAAAGTAAATGAAATTACCAAAATGGGGTCAAATCTATGTTTACACTCGAGATGATAGGAAGGGGTTGACTAATGTTGCAGTGACCTATAACAGACTACTGAGAATAGGTGGTCATAATGTGTAGTACAGTACCCACTAAGGCGCGGCTTCCACTAGCCCGTCACCGTCATCACCGTCACCGTTAGTGACGTCACGAACGGAGGCTGAAATGGAAATCAAGTGCCCGGGAGCTCCGGCCCATCACGCTGACGGCCACCAGCAAAAGATGAATAATTTCATCTTTTGACGGAGTGACGGCAGCGGTGTTGACCACCATCGATGGTGTTGGATATCTTGGTTATTATGAAAATATGAATATTAAGCAATTTCACACGGAAAAAGATATGAGATCACATTAGTCATATAAATATTTAAATTTATTTACATAAAGTGTGTGCATTCATGGATCGTGACCACTTTTTTATAGATGAATCTGGAAATGTGACAACACCGCACATTCTTGCGCAGCTCATGTAAACAAAAACACCGTGTAGGCCTACTGGTACACACTACACAGACAGTCCTCCTCATCAATTTACTGGCGAATATATTCCTCACAGCTCCTCTTCTATAAGATTCCAACTAAACGATATTGCCGATAGAGTCCAGCAGGCCCACATAGTCGGTAATTGCATTTATTAACGACGTAAAGAGGGAACTAAATTTGATTTCCTATACAGACGAATAAAAGATTAAAATAAATTAAACTAGAAAATGTGTTTTTGTTTTGTATCCTGAAGCCGCATTTAACTGATTTTAAATTAATATAAGAGCAGCAACTATAAACTCGTCGTCCATGTCCATCTTGTTCTAGTGCGGGTAGGCAACAACAACAGCACCGTCACCGTTGACGGTGCTCATCTCCTCCAAAGCAAGCGGTCGTCGTGTTCGTGACGTCACTAACAGTGACGGTGATGACGGTAACGGGCTAGTAGAAGCCGCGCCTTAGTAGTATCCATGTATGACTGTAGCAGCTGAATGGATAAGCTCTACATTTCTTTCACAAGTTATGAAATATGTCTATACAGTACTCCACACATAATAGTAATACTGTATAAACTACTAACTAAACAATGTATTCCTTCCAACTCACCTGCAGTTAATCAGTTAGCATTGTTCGGATAATATCGGAGTCACCAGGATCAGTGATGGCAACGGAGCACACTCTGAAGTACTTGCCACATGCTGTTACAAGGTCTGATGCCACCAGTCTTGGCCAACATGGCATACTATTCCATTTCAGATTTCCTGCAAAAACCAAATAACAAAGAAACAATAAAAACAATGTTAAATAAGCAAATTATTCACAATAAAGGATATCAATAACTAACTATAAATAATATTCAATTATTTAATCCTCCCCTTAAAAATATAAAAGAGCAAGAGTCTACTATATAATTAATCATTCTTTATTCTCAAGTACCATAGACTTTAGATCCTTAAAAAATTTATTACAAATTACACCAAATTATACAGAATAAAACTTAATTTATTTTCATGTCTACGAAACACTATATAAACACAAACTTTATAACTACTGAAAATTATGTATACTTTCATTTCGGCACAGATTTCAATATTGGTAAAAGAAATCTGCTTCCTTGAAGCAATTTTATTCTTGCCTTAATCCTGGCACCATAGTAAGCCATATAATAAAGACTACTGGTGTGGCGAATGGATAGGCATAAGCTTGTGAAACCAGACCATAATACATAATATTTGCCTATTATTGTGAGGTGAAAACTGCTAACTTAATGCTCCCATACCTCTCACATATAGTTACATTTGATGCAAGCTACAGTTCAACCTAACAAACTATGAAGACACTATACTTGTCCAAATTACATTTTAAGGTGTAAATACCACACACGAAAAATAATAATAATCCAGCCTGCATTAACGATCCTTAAATCTTCTCAGCAATTATGCCAAAATAATTTCAGGAATATTCAATATTTGTATTAATTTCCTAAACTACTAAGTGCTTCTATTTTGCAAAGTTTGAGGTGTTACAGCCACTAGATTGAATAATTCAATACAAACACTTAATCCACTGGGAAAAACTGAGCCTGATATGTTCAGTGAAAAAATAGACAAAACCACAGAAACCATTGAGAAGGGAGAGGACAAGGCAGAACATAGAACAAGGTTTGAGAGATAATGTTGGTGAAGAACAATTAAGACAAAAGTATTTGGGCAAAAGTAAATGACATTACCAAAATGGGGTCAAATCTATGTTTACACTCGAGATGATAGGAAGGGGTTGACTAATGTTGCAGTGACCTATAACAGACCATTGAGAATAGGTGGTCATAATGTGTAGTACAGTACCCACTAAGTAGTATCCATGTATGATTGTAGCAGCTGAATGGATAAGCTCTATATTTCTTTCATAAGTTATGAAATAATGTACTAAAGAATAGTACTACAAACCAGAGTATAGCTACAAACCAGAGTATAGAGTGGATGTGTGTCCCAGTGCTCCCGTAGTTGGACCAGAATGTGTTAATGTGAAAATCTGCAGTTGAAGAATTATTAATCAACATAACATAACAACAATAACGAGAATTAATGGGATCTATTGTTAACAAATACTTGGGGACGTACTGGAGACTTGATTGTGTTTATTACTGAATATCTGCAATAACTCGGTACATCACCTTCCCACAACAACAATATCAACAGCTAAAGCTCCTGCCTTTTACCAGTAATTATCGAGATTGGTGAGTACCCTATTGGTTATTTTCTTTGTTTGTAAGCTTCTAAACTTGTCTAGTCATACCTAATCAATGAAATAGCTACATACTATAGAAAAGTGCTTCAAACTTGGCAAATGTCCAGAGGTAACTACAGATCCAACCTCTGACCCTACTGGAGAAAGCATGGCAGGGCGCCCACAGAGACACAGTGTTATTGTAAACAACACTGGTGCAAGGAACAAATACAGTACACCAGCTTCAAAGTCTGAAGCACATAGTGGATCAGACAACAGTGTAACAATGAACAATTCTGATGCAAGGAAGAAGTACAGTAAACAAACATCCAATACTGGTACTTCTAACGAATCAGAAAAATGTGGAATCTGCAAAAAGAGGGTAGGTGAAAATGACAATGGCCTACAGTGTGACTCATGTGTGATATGGTACCACTGTGGATGCATGAAGATCAATGCAAATGAATACGAAGCCATAAATAAGGCCACTAACTTAGTTAGATGGTTCTGCAGAACATGTGACCCCAAGATCATGCAAGCCATCACCAAGATAAAGGAACTGGAAGAGAGACTAGACTCCCTGGAGCCCAAGATTGAAACTGTAATCAGGGACAGGTTGGAGGACTACATGCAAGAGGAACAAGAAAAAAACAAACGCAAGCAAAACATTGTGATCTTTGGGTTAAAGGAACCTGACGAGAGAAACAGCCCAACAGAAAGGGAAGAGTTAGACAAAAACAAGATAACAGAACTCCATGCTGGAGTGAGCGAAGACCTGAAAATAGCACCAACGGACATTGAGAAGGTGTTTAGACTTGGCAAAAAAAACCCAAACCAAGATAAGCCAAGACCACTCTGCGTCAAATTCAACTCGACTACAAAGAAAAATGGGATCCTCTCGGCTGCAAAAAATCTTAAATCAGCAAACAACCAACATAAATGGAAAAGTGAGGTGTTTATAGCACCTGACTTCACACTAAAACAAAGAACACTGCAGAAAACAACATATGACGAGCTCAAAAGGAGGAAAGCACAAGGTGAGAATGACATTATAATCAGAAATTTCAAGATTGTAAAAATAAATAATTTTCGACACAAACCAAACCCACAACAGCAGCAACAGAAACAACAACAACAGCAGCAACAGCAACAACAATCGCGACAGCAACAACAACAATCGCAGCAGCAACAACAATCACAGCAACAACAACCGCAGCAACAACAACAACCACAGCAGCAGCAACAATTGCAGCAGCAGGAACAACAACCGCAAAAGCAACAGCAACAACAACAATGTTGAAAGCCACATCAAAATAGACAAACTAAAATGCTGGTACACAAATGCAGACAGCATAATGAATAAATGGAATGAGTTTGAAAGCAGGGTAATGAGTTGCAAACCTGATGTTATGAGCATATGTGAATCTGGGTGCAAGGGGTACATTAATGATGACACTTTGCAATTAGAAAACTACACCATCATCAGGAAGGATAGCCCCCTCAGTAAAGGTGGACTCCTAATGTACATCCACGATAAACATCAAAGTATGCCCTGTGCTGAACTCAATGACATATTCTATGATGAAAGCCTCTGGTGTTGGATTGAAAAAGATGAAACAAATATCCTGGTAGGAGTCATCTACAGAAGGGACTCTGCAGGTGAAAGAAACAACAAAACACTCATCACCCTTATAGAGAGAGCCACCATACTTGCTAGGGGCCACCTCGTAATAACTGGCGACTTCAACCTGCCGGATATAGACTGGAAGAATTACACCACAACTGCAAATATCAACAGTCTACCACAAACATTCATAGATACAGTCCTTGACAACTACCTAACGCAACATATAACCAGCTTCACAAGAGTAAGAGGACAAGACCGACCCAGTACCCTAGACCTTGTAATAACAAAGAACACCAACACAGTTGAGGAATTAACTATAGACCACCCATTAGGTCTCTCTGACCATGCTGTCATAAAATTTGACTACCCGGTCGAATTTCACTTTGTTAATAGCACCAAACAACCTCACTACAACTATTACAAATGCAACTACGACAACATCAGGAGTTTCATGAACAGGGACTGGGAAACGGCAATGTTAAACCAAAACATCTACGAAGCATGGCACACATTTAAGCAAGCTTATGAAGAATGCATAAACACACACGTCCCAACAACAGCAGATAAAGGAAAACAAAAATCAAAGACTCCCTGGCTGAACAACACCGCTACAAAAGCAATAAAGAAGAAAAAGTGTGCATGGAGCAGATTTCAAGAAAGAAGAACCACTGAAAGTTACAGACAATATATCAAGGCCAGAGATGATACCAAAAGGACTATCAGAAAAGAAAAATGTAGCTATGAAAAAAAACTAGTAAATGACATGAAAAAAAATCCACGTGCATTCTACAAATATGCTAACAGAAAATCAAATGCAAAGAAACCAGTCAGCAATTTGAAAAGAGACGACGGGACAACAACACAGACCAACAAAGAAACCGCTGAAGAATTGAATAAATACTTTTCATCAGTGTTCACGGAAGAAACAGACCGAGAAGAGATAATCTTCAATCAAAGCATTAATCTAATGTTCGGAGAAGAGCCACCAGACCCGTTTGATCTTCAAGCACCGCATCAGGCCACACAACACCAAGAACTTAAGGTAGACGAGTTCACCGTAACTAAACTCTTAAAGGACCTGGACACCAATAAAGCATGTGGCCCAGACAACATACACCCAAAAATCCTGAAAGAAGCTGCAAGTGAACTCGCCAAACCCCTCACAATCTTATTTAACAAGTCTCTAGCAGAAGGAGCACTACCCCAAGACTGGAGAAATGCCATTGTAACACCCATCCACAAAGGCAATAACAAAAATGAGGCAAAAAATTACAGACCCATATCACTCACATCCCAGGTAGTCAGGGTCCTTGAAAAGATTGTGAAGGCAGACCTACTCAAACACCTACAAAACTATAACATGATATCCCTAAAACAGCATGGATTTGTACCAGGACGATCATGCGTAACCAACCTACTTGAAGCCTTAGAAGACTGGACGAAGATGATGGATAATAACGAACCCTTTGACGTAGTCTACCTAGACTTTCGCAAAGCCTTCGATAGCGTACCCCACACAAGACTGATGTACAAACTCAAAAACATTGGTATAAATGATGCTCTGATCAGATGGATTGAAGCATTCCTGACGGGCCGCAAGCAATGTGTTAGTGTCAACGGTAGCAAATCCAAGTGGCTGCCAGTCAAAAGTGGTGTTCCCCAAGGATCGGTGCTGGGGCCGATTCTCTTTGTGATCTTTGTAAATGATCTTCCTGCACATATAGAAACTGAATGTAAAATGTTCGCTGATGACACAAAGATCTACTCTAGTGCGAGAAAATCAAGCAAAATACAGGGAGATATTGACGCCCTAACAAACTGGTCTGAAACCTGGAAGCTGCTTTTTAATGTTGATAAATGCAAGGTAATCCACTGTGGATACAGCAATCCGAACACCAACTACACAATGCTCGGCAACAACATCAAGACAACGGAACAGGAAAAGGACCTTGGAATCCTGATAACCAACAACCTTAAAACTAGGGAACAAATAACCAAGGTAGTTAATAAAGCTAACCAAATGTTGGGCATGGTCAAACACTCCTTTGATTATATATGCAGAGACTCACTTCGTATTCTTTACAAAAGTTTTGTTCGCCCACATTTGGAATATGCTGTACAATCCTGGTCCCCTCACCTAAGAATGGATATCGATGCCATTGAAAAAGTCCAAAGAAGAGCCACAAAACTTGTTCCTGATCTACATGACCTACCATATGAAACCAGACTGAAGAGCTTAGGTCTAACCACGCTGGAAGAAAGAAGAAAGAGAGGCGATCTTATTGAAACATTCAAACTGGTAAAAGGTTTAGAAAATGTTGACCGATCCCAATTCTTCCAGATGAATCCAAACCACCTAAGAGGCCACCAACATAAAATCTTTAAAAAAAAGTGCCGCACCGATGTCAGAAAACATTTCTTCTCACAAAGAGTAGTTGACTCCTGGAATAAGTTGCCTGACAATGTAATAAAATCTAAGTCTGTTAATGAATTTAAAAATACATATGATAAATTTACTAAACATCCAAATTAAGATATATAATTTGTTAAAACAAAATAAACAGATAGTAACATGCTACATGACAATTGACAAGTTTTAGAGGCGAGCAACCAAAGCGCCAATAGGTGCAATCCTTCTCGCATAGTTATACTGGTAAGTTATACTGGTAAGTTACTAAATTATGAAACTAAACACTATATGTCTATACAGTACTCCACACATAATAGTAATACTGTATAAACTACTAACTAAACAATGTATTCCTTCCAACTCACCTGCAGTTAATCAGTTAGCATTGTTCGGATAATATCGGAGTCACCAGGATCAGTGATGGCAACGGAGCACACTCTGAAGTACTTGCCACATGCTGTTACAAGGTCTGATGCCACCAGTCTTGGCCAACATGGCATACTATTCCATTTCAGATTTCCTGCAAAAACCAAATAACAAAGAAACAATAAAATCAATGTTAAATAAGCAAATCATTCACAATGAAGGATATCAATAACTAACTATAAATAATATTCAATTATTTAGTCCTCCCCTTTATAAAAAAATAAATAAAAAAAGCATCATATCCTTAAAAGTATACACAAAAGATTAATCATAAATTACAGCAAATTGCAAAGGACAAAACTTAATTGATGTTGATGTCTATGAAACACTATATAAACACAAACTTTATACCTACTGAAAATTATGTATACTTTCATTTCGGCACAGATTTCAATATTGGTAAAAGAAATCTGCTTCCTTGAAGCAATTTCATTCTTGCCTTAATCCTGGCACCATAGTAAGTCATATAATTCAGACTACTGGTGTGGCGAATGGATAGGCATAAGCTTGTGAAACAAGTAAATTCTACTTACTACAACTATAAATTTTTAATAGACCTTATCAAAAAAATATCCATTGAGATTTGTTTATCCCAACATGAGCCAAACTCTTCCCTGGTTGTAGTTAATTTTTATAATGCAGATTCTAATACTGTACATAGTATTTGCCCCATGTTATGGGGTAAGGAAATTGCTATCTATTTTGCTCCCATATCTCTCATATACAATCCAGTATATACAGTAGTTACATTTTAAGCAATTAACAAAGTACTGTATGAAGATACTACATTTCTCCCATTTACACCATTTAATGGTTTGGTTATCCTTTGAACTTGGCTCGTCTCCTTGTACTGTACCTCTCTTACTTTGTAGTCAATAATTAGCTCTACCTACCTCTAGACAACTTTTTCCATGGTAACGGAACTGCAAATCACCGTTAATATAATATCATAAGCTTGCACATTTAATTTCTCTTGTTGGGCTCAAAATATTCCATAAACCACAAGCATAACATGTGTAAACTATTTGAACTGCAGGTCAGCCTGGACAAGGCATATACTGGTAATATCTTAAATCAATGCATTATCCATAACCCTGTAGGACCAGAAGGGTTGGGCTTGCCATGTGAAGGTTTACTTCTCGGTCTCACCTGAGAGATGGTGTGTTATTTACTGGCAATGATCACCAGTTTAGCCTTCCCAGCACATAGACACTTGCGGGTTGGTTTGTATCCAAGCTGGTACTTTCCAGATTTCATCATCAGAGCCAGGGCCAGGCGAGAGTCAATGCTCTCAATGGCCTTTTTCTGTAAAGAAAAGAATACATTACTGTACAATATAATCATTATTTTTATTGTAGTGTGTCCCAGTACAGATTAGGTTAGGTCCCGGTAGTGTGTCCCAGTCCAGATTAGGTTAGGTCAGGTCAGGTGAGGTCTGACTAATTTCTACAGTATATTTTTTCCTGATTAGGTCCCGGTAGTCTGCCCAGGTTATACTAGGGTCACACATACCCGAACTCGAGTCCGAATGCATCCCGAAGTGTGTTCGGTTTGTATTCGGGATGCATTCGGGCAATGATTCGGGGTGTTCGGGAAGAGTTCGGGAATGGTTCGGGGCCATTTGCAAAAGTTCGGGATTGAATCGGAAAGCTTCCCGAATGTTTGGTGTTGCATGAAACATTCGGAACCAATTCGGAATGGGCAAAAATTCGGGGAGAGATCGGGATATATTCGTAAACTATTCGGGAATACTTCGGAACATTCGGTATGGCATCTGTTTGCATTCGGTTTGTATTCGGTTTGAATTTTGGCCGTTGGAGAGAGGGGGAATAGCATCATACACACACATATACACATACATATACATACATACATGCATACATACATACATACATACACACACACACACACACACAGATAATAATACATACTTACACACACAAAGAGAATAATACATACATACACACACACAGAGAATAATACATACATACACACACACAGAGAGAGAATAATACATACATACACACACACACACACAGAATTATACATACATACACACACACAGAGAGAATTATACATACATACACAGAGAGAGAGAGAGAATAATACATACATACACACACACACAGAATTATACATACATACACACACACAGAGAATAATACATACATACACACACACACAGAATAGAACATACACACACACACAGAGAATAATACATACATACACACACACACAGAGAATAATACATACATACACACACACACACACAGAATAATACATACATACACAGAGAGAGAGAGAGAATAATACATACATACACACATACACACAGAATTATACATACATACACACACACAGAGAATAATACATACATACACACACACAGAGAATAATACATACACACACACACAGAGAATAATACATACATACACACACACACAGAGAATAATACATTCATACACACACACAGAATAAATAAATAAATAGAGTGATAGAGAGAGAGAGAGAGTAATATAATATAATATAATATAATAGTAACAATATAGTGTACACCAACTATATATACAATCTGTCAGACTTCGGTTGGCAATCGGGTGGGGTTCGGTTTGCATTCGGTATGGCATCTGTTTGCATTCGGTTTGTATTCGGTTTGATTTCGGAACGAAAACAACACATTATATTTTGAATTTCAAATTTCGGTTTCGATTCGGAATGACTTCGGTATGACTTCGGTATGCATTCGAAAGTGCGTTTCGAATGCATACCGAATACATACCGATGAAAACTTGACCTTGAAAAAGTTCTCTGAACATGCCCGAATTCATCCCGAAGTCACTTCGGGATGAATTCGGACTCCAGTTCGGGAATGTGTGACCTAGGCTTTAGGTCCCGGTAGTCACACTAAATCCTTCTAGGAAATATTTTTTTTCCAGTGAAATCCTGTTGTGGCAACTTGTAAAAATTTACCGTTAATAACACAAATCTCGAGTCGAAAAAACATTATGGACAAACGCTTGCATATTACCCAAAAACATCAACTAATCATCCCCAATTTTAATACTTACCGAATTCTTTGTTGGCGCCATGGTTATTATTTATCTGATCCTTTGAAGCCAATTAATGGCTCTTTAATAAACACTTTATAGATAAATATATGGCTAAATTAAGGGAATATACTTAAATAATCCCTTCCAAATAGACATAACACGTCCTCACACCATCAGAGTCTGAGAGGGAAAGACAAATAATAAACACGTGGGTTTGGTTTACAGTGTTGCCAGGTCTGCTTGGCGAAATTTTCCCAACATAACAATTTTTCTTTTTCCCGTTTTAATATAAGAAATTTTCTCTTTCCCCGATTTTAACATCAAAATTTGCCTTTTTACTCCAGCTTTTAAATTACTTTTGAAGATAGTTGTACATTTACCATCAATTTCCCCTTTTACTTCTGAAGATGGTCGCACATTTACTATCTTCTTGAGATTTAGTATGGTAGAAATTTCCCCATTTACTCATGATGAACATTCTTCATATAATTTACCCTTATGACCTTGAAAATTCTCTAAAACAGAGATATTTCTTTGCACTTGGCACCACTGCGTGGCGTTATGTAGATTGACAATATCACACAGAAATGTTTGGTAAATATTTCCCTAGGCTCAGAATGGCTTGTTTTTATATAATTTATGTTTGTGTGGTTTTTATAAATGATTAAATAATTTTGGCCATTTTTTTATTTTGTTTATATTTAAAAAAATGTGTGGTGTTGACGACGGCTCCGTATATAACAAACAGACCGACTCATCGTACCTGGTACTATGCCTTCGTATACACCATGATGAATGTTCTTGAATCCAATTGGCCATTATATTTTCATTTGTTACTATGTGTGCTTAATTACTGTCCCACCTCTCAAATCACCTTCTTCCTCAGGCGCCATATGACCTCACTGTTCTTCCCTATTTGTATCTTTACAGGATTGAGTCAAGCTCGTAATGTCCCATATTTTAAATCATATTTTTCTTTAAAGTTATGTATGTTTTTGACACACACCACTTCTTTCGGTAATTTATTCCATTCGCTATTACTCTATTTGGAAAACTATATTTCTGTACATCTTCATCTCCTCTTATTTTAATTAATTTCTTACTGTGTCCTCTCATTGTAGGTATTCCTTGTTGACATAAATGTTCTATATCTATACCAGGGTTCATATCTATATGAACCCTGATCTATACAGTATTTTCTTTTTCTGTGACACATTTGTAAACCTGCAGAACCATAATTATTATCTCCTCTCTTTCGTCTTTCTTCTAGTTTAGATAAGTTTTGTCTCTTTATACGTCTTTCTTCATAGCTTTGTTCTAATAATAGGTAGGCCTTATAAAGGATGTTATTATTTTCTTGACCATCATTTCTTCATCTATATAAGTGCATGCCACTCTCTGACCTATCATATTTTTCAACTGTCCCTTCTTTATATTCTATTTCCTTCGTGCTTTCTCAGGCCTTGCTGTCCCACCTCAATCTCTATCACCTTTTCCCTGTCCCTCCTTTCCTTCGTGCTTGCTGCACAATGCTGCCCCACCTTCTCCCTGTCCCTCATTTCCTTATGTTTCCTTCGTGCTTGCTGTCTCACCTACTCCTTTTCTCTTCCTTCCTTCTGTATCCTTCGTGCTTGCTCTCCCTTCTGTTCCCTGTCCCTCATTTCCTTCGTGCTTGCTGTCCCACCTATTCCTTTTCTCTTCCTTCCTTGTATCCTTTGTGCTTGCTGTCCCACCTTTCCTTTTGTTTCCTTCGTGCTTGCTGTCCCACCTCTCTAAGATCTGTCACCTTCTCCCTCATCCTATATGGTCTTCCAGGAGGTAGGAAGAGAGAGATTGGGACAGGAAGCACGAAGGAAAGGAGGGACAGAGAGAAAGAGATCGATATAGAGATGGGACAGCAAGCACATAATAGGAAAGGAGGGACAGTTGAAGAATAATAAACTAACTACTGTACTGTATAATGACTTGTGTTGGTCTAATTGTTGTTTTTTCAAAGGATTATGTAAGTTAGTAGTCAGTAAAATAAAGCATTCTCGTTTATTTTTTTATGATAAATACTTCACATAATTTAACCGAGTTGTGTGAAATGTCTTGGTTGGGTTTCTTAGAATTATAATATTATGTATGTATGAGACCTGGTGGTGTAGGCTTCTGATTCCTCCCCACTATGCCACAAAACAATTAAGCTCATTTAATAATGTAGGTGTGTGTTTCGTGGCAATGTTTGAAGGACTCCCTAACCTCCAATTTTCTGACTTATACATCATCACGGCCGGGGGTCAACTTAATGGACCAAATGGAGGTCTTACGATTCCTCCAAACTATGCCACGAAACAACAGGCGACCTTAAGTTACCGACAGAATATGTTTTGTGGCCTACTTTGGAGGAATCAGTAGCCCTCCAATTTACTGCCAAAAAGAGTACAGTATTTATATCTTACTATGGTGTCTATTATATACAAAAGTAACAACAGTGTAAAAAAGGCCATACCACAACAAATAAACCAATGCAATCAGCGACAGTATTTAAACACGTGTGCAAAATATACAAACTCCAGAATTTCCCCCTAACAATTATTAACAGTACTGTATTATTAATCAAAAGATTTACATAATGATCTGAATTGCCTACAAACACCCTTCAAATTTGAAATGAACTGCAATAAAAGTCTAATTCAGGGGAGATTATCTTTTTTGATAAATTGGAATGCTACAGATTCCTTCTAACTATGTCACAAAACAGATGCCCTCAATGGCACTAATAGGGGTTCTAATTTGTGATATACTGTAGTTTGGAAGAATCAAAGACTTTTCAATTCACCAACAAAAGAATTTCTCCTTAATTAAAACATGCATAAAGCCGATAATAATTGCCATAAATGTACACTGTATTTAAGTGATTATAAGTTAGGTAATACTACTTAATTCATACCAAGAAAAGAATGGCGATATAAGCTGTGAAAGACTATAATGTGTTTCTGTGTTACACTAACGACTCTTACAGAGACGGGATAAAAAAGAAAGGGATTGCTTGTTTTGTGTTACAATCATGGTAATTACTGTGTTATTATCAAAAAGGAGCGATGTCTTGTTTTGTGTTAATATCATGACTTTTACTGTGACATTATCAAAAAGAAGGGATGTTATGACTGTTTTGTGTTACTATGATGGTTTAAAGAGATTTTGTTTTGTGTTACAATCATGATTCTTACTGTAAAATTATCAACACGAAGGGGAGGTCTTAATTGTGGTCATATCAAAGGGTGGTACAGTATTATTAAACTACTTCTTCAATGTAAAGACTCTTCATAACTAACTTTGCTTTGTAAAATAATGGGAATTGAGCGACAAAGAGAATTTGGACAAGTTACAAGTACTACTGCAGTTAGTTTAATTATGGTATACCACCCAATGTCTCTTCTAGCCAAGTACAGTACTAGAGTATCAACAACATGTAACTCCCCTACAATATTTAGTACAGTACTTGATGAAGTTGAGGAAAACTGCACGTGATAAATTACTTCTAGCAGTCAGTTGCTGTATGTACTGTACCAGTGAATAAAGCCATACACAAAACATGCTTGATATCCACAAATAATATATATAGCTAGCTAAAATAAAGGCAGTAATAGCTGTGTTTATACTGTACAAAGTGTAACATATATAGTTATCATAGTCATGTGATCAGCACTGAATTACTTCTCTAACATCTACAGTCCAAGAGAAGTACATACTGTACAGTGCTTCCATAAATAGTTGTAGTTAAGGTCACATAATTCAACCCTGGAAATGGTACAACAAACAATGTTTAGTTCCTATATGTCATACTTTCTATTATGAGTTTTCCTTGATAGCAGCCTACAGTTTCTTGTTTACACACATGTGGAACAGCTATTGTCCAGCTACGTAAAGACACATTACAGTATATAACACTAATAGTGTTTCCAGCACATTGAACAATACATTACACTGCACAGTCTTTTATAGGACAGTACATATTCATCACAGGACAGTAAATTTCAGCTGTCATACATCTAACACAAGTACTGTAGATGAAATTATGTCTCATTATCTCTCCTGGTGTGAATTAATGAATGAAAGGAAGAAAAATAATGTACAGTATGTTCTATTGATACACAAATCAAATATTGTACTGACCATATAAAATTACAGTATTTCCAATTGTGAAATTAGTGTATAATTCTATTTGTACATGGTTTTCACAGTATTTGCCTTAGAAAAAACTGGTCTTTGATAAACTTATACTGTAGATAAGATCTCTCAAAATTAATTTAGTGCTATACAGTACTGTACTATGATGACCATATTCTTAATGCAAGAAAGATATTAAGCAAACAAAGTCACACGAAAACTCCACACCAATAAAATTATGACAAAACAGAAACTTGATGAGATACAAATAAACATATCCTATAAAAGTGTTCATCTGCACTGCAGGTAAATACAGTATATCCATAAGGACAGCATAATTTTTACTGACAAATTGGGTGCAAATCATTCCTCCAATCTAGGCCACAAAACACGATGTATAGTGCACGAGACTGTATGTTGCATAGTTTGAAGGAATCAGCAGCACAAAATTCAAAACAACACATGGCCCTATTTAACCCTCTTGCACACATTCAACTCACTATACGTACAGATTGTAACTAACATCATCATATTATGAGGAGGGGCATTTATTGAGGATGTTTCTCATGAACCTCACACCACAGTACAGTATGGTATCTTTTGTTGTTCGGTTCTCCATTCTTTTAAAACTGCTTCAGCTGTGGCATTACAGTACAGTACTGTATTCAAAATTTTCCTGATCAGCACTAAACTTTTCTGAAGAGCATACATACATTGTATACTTATGTATCCCTAGGCTTTGTCTTGTATTAACGAGGGGGATTACACATCATCAAGAAGCATGACACAAAAAAAAAACTGACCATGCACAAACAAGAGGAGAAGAGAGAAAAACAGAGTAAGAAGGAAAAAAAAAAAGGAAGAAGGGGACAGAAAGAAGAGAGGAGGAGGGCACAACATAATATTATGAGGCATGTGAAAAGGTCAGCTTCTATGTAAGGAATGATCATAGAGGAAGGGGAAGGTACTCATTGCTGGCTATTCAAATCCCTTTTCTACAGAGTGACATTCCAATAACCATCAGTAGTGAGGTATATCCTGATACAGTATACTGTACTGGCAAAGGTGCAGATGAGTGAAGCGGGCACAACGTACTGGTACCTAATTTGAAATGTTAATTACGGTATTTATTTTCTTATTTTCTAGTACTGTATTTATTTTGTCATTGCATATTTAACTGTGAAGGAAAAGTGTGTTCATGCATGTTTTACATGAGAAATCCATCTATTTCAGACTAATATAAGGAGATTCCAAAACTTTAAACGGCCAACATCTCAAAACAAAGTGAAAAATAAAAATATGCATTTAAAAATTCATAAAATACAATACCAGCACTATTTTCTTTATTTCTTAGGCAATTGAATGTTCACTCTCAGAATGTCCAAAATATACAGAAAACTGATAAGTACTGTAGAACGAATAAACGAGGAGGAATGCAAATATTTGATAATGACAAAAAACCTTGGGTTCATGATTTCGAGACTCTACTTAGTGCTTAGTTTATTGTGAAAAACTGAGGGCGGCCAAACATATATACAGCTTTAGACTATACACAGTCAAATAAAACCTAGAAGAAAAGTTTGAAATTAATGCCAGAAAGTTTCAATACAGAACAGGAAAATCATGATGCCATAGAGCCAATGATTTATGGTGTTAGGTTTCATCTAATGGCAGAAACAAATCATACGAGTTACAAGCACACAAGAGAATTCATTATTTACTAACTACTACTCCTCTTTCTCTTCCTCCTCTCCTTCCTTCTCTTCCTCCTCCCCTTCCTTCTCTTCCTCCTCCTCCTCCTCCACTAACTACTGTACAATGTAAAAAATATATATACACTCAGATATGCAAAACCAAAATACAGCAAGGTACAGTAATAAATAATATCCGGGTTCAATTATCTCAGGCAAATGGAAGGTTGAATGTGACGTTTACTCCCCAACTGTAATAATTAAGGGGATAGTACAGTACAGTGTTGGTAAATCTGGTGTAACTGAGTCCTCCAAACTACTCCAAGAAACAAGACAGGACAGGAGGGCACCATTATATAGTTTATCTTTTCCTAGCTATTCTGTTTCCTGGCACATATAAGGGGACTCGCAGTGCTCTGATGTACCAAAAGTATATTAACACCCCCTTAATCATCTACCGTGCAAGGCTGGATCGACCGTGTAACACAAGACAAGACCCTCCCATTGTGGCCAAGATTTGAACCTGCACACCCCAGGCTGGCTGATGACCCCCGAGTGGCAGAGCTAGCTCTTACCAAATGATTATGTATAGGTCACTACAACTATAAGGTTCACTCACTTAACCATTACTGTACATTTCTTAGTGGCAAGACACTGGAGATTGAGTAAAAAATATGCAAAAAATAATATGCACTAGCTTGACAGAATGAATAAGGAACAACACTGAATGAGGAGGAGTTATTCTTATTGATGACTTTTTGCTACTGCTCATTCTTTGACCTGAAAAAGCATTTGCAAAATGTCGTCAATAAAAGCTCCACCTCAAATGATGTTATTTTTTATCCACACTGGAGATTGTACAGACATGGGCACTACATTGACAAATTGGACCGTGTGCAAAAATATTGATTGGTGGTATTGATGTTGGTGTGGCACCGGTGCGATGACTCCAGGGACACAATACTGAGGCGTCGACACCACCGATACTCTTGCATACGGCCCGTTGTTTTATAAGAACTGCCACCAACACAACTAGGACTGTAACCCACATCAGACCACTCACCTATATATAGTAACACAATTGAATAAGGCCATAGAGTGTTGACAGACGGCTCTAGGTAGGTTGGTTTGAGTTGGAGTGCCAGCATTGTTAGTTGTGTTTCTATTAAAGACACTGGACTGGAGATTCCACAATTGTTTTAATATCAAAGTGCAAGTACTATTCACCTAATAATATCACAGGTAATATAATGTGACTTGCCCTGAAGCCACTTCTCCCCAAGGCTGAGAACACAGATAAAAGCAAAATAACATTACACAGAACTTATAAATGTACAGTACCATTCATACAAAATCAATAATATTCTACACTTAACATTACAGACAGTACAACATTTTCCAAGCACGACACTTTCTCCTACACGTCTTTTCTCTTCTCATAATCTGTGTAACATTGAATTCACACATAATAATAAAAATACATAATAAATGCAATACATGTATAATGCATGCACAATAAAACATACCATACATAATTATTACAGTACAGTAGTAACATTGCCTTTTTTAAATGACAGTACTGTACCTATAATATAATGTACTGGTATTAATATCAGAGTGAGTATGAGCAAATTCACTTTAATATTCCATTATTCCTAAGCAGCATCAACAAAATTCGATACAATTTGTTACCGAAGCACTCAAATAAAAAAGGGAAAAAAGACAGTAATACCTTATAATAAAACATACATTAACAAGCTTGAGAATACAACACCAAGTGGGAATAATAATATCATACTGCTTAGCGTGTCACATTACTAAACAGGCAGAGATGTACGTACATAAAGCATTATTTTTTCTCAAACTGAAAGACCAAACCAAATGAAAATACATGTACAGATGAATACCTAGTACAGTATATCACACATGAGCAGAAAGGTGCATTAGGGAGAATATAAGGAAGAGTATATTGTATAAGGCATTCAGAATTATACAAGGCAATCTGCTGGTGGAACAATAGTCATACTGTAGCTCCATAAAGAGATGACAAAAATAGTCACTAATTAAATGGTTCTGTCTACTGGCTAGTCAGCAGTGTATGGTGAGTAAATATCATAATGTGTGTGTGTGTGTGTGTGTGTGTGTGTAAGAGAGAGAGGTGATAGAGATGACCTGTGACTTGGTAATAGGCTTATTGAAATCAAAGTCATGTCAGAACATCATTATAAAAATATAAATTAAATAAAAGACAGTACAATACAGATATATAAATATAAAAAACACCACACACATATATACGCACTAGGAGATCAGTTTTCCTTCCAACGAGTCTTAAGTGCAGATGAAGTACAGACAAGACAATGGAGAAAGTCACAAAGAAATGAGATATGATGCAGAAGACACGGTGAGACAGACAGGAATTATACAAGACGGCCAAGACCCAAGAAGACACGGGTGAAAAACTTCAAGCAAGGACAGACATATAAGTACATGACGTTCTAGGTCTCATCTAGCAGTTAAATCTTAATATTACGAGCTTTACTTTATCTACAATATATTCAACTATTCAACTATTAAGGGTAAATTCTCTTGTTGATGAATTGGAAGGTCTGCAATTCTTCCAAACTATGCCAGAAAACAGATGTCCTCAATGGTAGTAAAAGGGAATCTGCTGTTTCATGGTATAGTTTGGAGAAATCAGAGACCTTCCATTTCACTCACAAGAGAATTTCCCACTAAATTTGATCCGATGGAGTGTTGCCCCTTACAATTCTGAATGCCTGATACCCAGTGGATGTGACTTTGATGGTGGATGAGTCCTCTACACTATTTCAATACAAAAAACATTAAACACATATGGTATAAATGTAAAAAATTATAAGAAGGGTAATTGTAATGGTGATGAAACACTGTAAAATTGTAATCAAGAACTTAAAATACAATACTTTTCCATACTGTTAGGATTTTTGTAAAATTATAACATATTTCTACACAGACCACACATGGTTGATAAATAAAATATCATGCTTTCTGGTTACAGTACTGGAATGCTATTTCTTCTTTCATGAAAGTCACTCTATATACAGTACAAATAAAATCCTCTAGTTAGGTATGACATACAGTACTGTACTTAATATTTGTTATTTAACACAGACCCAGTAGATCACTTAATGTTAACGAATAACACAAGTCAGATGAAATATATTGGTGATCATCAATGGGGGAGTGAGTGTATAATGGAGTGGTGGATAGACATGTATACCAAGGATCTACTGTACTGTGTATTTTCAAACACAGGCTAAAACTCTTACTTGTACTGTACTGTAATTGTATATCTAATTACAGTTACACTCTCTCTCACCCCATGAATTCTTACTGGGACTACTGGGATAACAACTTATTTACTTTCAATTTCTTTAAGTTGTGTGCCATTGACTATTAGCATTCAGAGCACTAACCTTTTATGCTAGCATCTTCACAAAGTCTCAAAGGAATCTTTCAAATGTTCACACTTGGAACCTGACATCAGTACTTAGGTTTTCTTGTTCACTGGGTGTGTTTCTATCATTTTAATAAAGTGCAATATTCTGTATTAATTTTTGGTAATAAATAGAGGCACTGTATTCCTGTCATGAACATCTTGTACTGCAGCATTAGTTTTCTCCTTATGGAAATTTTCTCATAACAAAATACTTGTGAAAGTTTCTTCACAGCACACAGTATAAAAATCTATCCAAATAAATAATCTATAAAAGAAACTGGCTGCTCAGAGAACGTATGAACACAGCATAGTTAATCTTTTAAGTAAATTATTACCACTTAAGGTGGTATTATTAAACCTCTTTAATGACGGTAAGTTCTCTTCGTCGCTCAGCTCCTATTACTTTGCAATGTGAATTTAGCGACAAAGCACCTTTTTGTCGACAAGTAAGTTTAATAATTCCATCCTGAGACTTATGTAGGCACACGTATCTCTCACTTGACTAGCAAAACAGGGCAGGTATTGAAAAAGTTCTATCTACTTGCATAGCCTCAAAGGTTAAGAATATATAAAAACTGTACACGAGTGCAGTAATGTATGACTCCATCGCATTTGCACTCGGATGAAACTCGGGAAAAATAATATCCTATGTTGTACAGTAATTTGTTATGGAAAATGTAACCCATACAAACTATTTTGGAAGCCTCTTGAATCGTACACAGTGTGGACTCAAAAGATTTTCGGGCTGCAACCTTTACGAAACTCTTTTGTTTGATACTTTGAGTTTGTATGGACTTTAACCTACATCCAGAGTGAAATGCAACACTAGCAGTCACTCTTATTAGTAATTGCCTTTTATGGGTGTCTTTGTATAGTCTCATTCCGTTTTACTTTTAAAGTACAGTAGTTAATTAGCAGTTATTTCTGTGTTGCTTCATGTGCTCATTTTAAATTATAATCTATAACATAAAATGGTAACAGTTAAGATTAGCCACAGAAGCGAAAAAAAATCAATATTTTCCTATTGTTTCTTTACAAAATATATTATTCCTTGCTATTATCTGTTGAAATAAAAAGGCGACAGTGTATCTGGTTTAGTCCCAGTATGCCCAGGTTGTTTGCCCAAGACCAGATTTGTTTAGGTTAGGTCAGGCCAAGTCAGGCTACTTTTTGAACATATAAATACAGTTAGCTATTTAAGCATTACTTACTTATTTTTCTCTCCAATTTCCCTCAACCTTCAAGCCCTGCCCTCTTTGTGTGGGGCCCTTATATTTCAACAGATACAAACAGAGAATAAGAAATTATAGTACCAAAAAATCAATAGGAAAATAATTATTTTTCTACTGTACTTCTGTGGTTAATCCTAAGGTTTACCCAATAAAATAGGAGATCAATTGTACAGTCTAAGTAAATGCAATAATCTGCCAAATCAGCAGGTGATGCAGCATACAACAATTATTACAACTATAAAATGCTGCTGTCATCATCCAAGTTGCTTAATACTGGCATATTTAGTTTATTATGAATGTTACTGTCTCGTGGGTGAGGAATTAGTGAGGTCTTAAAACTTAATACTCTCCATATTCCATTCTTTGCTCCTCTCTCCTCTTTCTGGCAAGTCTCACTTTACAGTACACTTTTAGACTCATAATCTTGGTCTGCAACCTCACACAACAAGACTGGTCAAGGAAGAAAGACCACCTCATGGTATTACAACCTCTTAATGCATAACTCCCAGACACACCTCACAGACCAACTCATAAGAGAACTTTACGGGGATTCCAACACCACATCACAGACTACCTTCATGAAAATTCCCTCATGGAGAACATGATATTTTAGTCGCACTGACATTTATCAGTACAGTATGCGATTACTTTTCTTTCCTTCAAGTGATGTATAGTTCTCCATTCCAGAACTTCACATGGACACTGAAATCACAACACTAATATCTAATATATATACCGTAAAACACCCTAACTTCGGACTGCACCATAACTTCAGACATTTTGCGAAAAAATGTAATAATTCAACTGTATTGGAAGAGAATGCTATAATGTATTTGCAAAAAATAACGATGGTATTAGTTAGAGGAATGTTCAAAGACTATTATGTATAAATTCTATTACAATAGCTTGAATATGTGTGGGTGAAAATATTCGACAAATGCAATGAAAAATGTCTGCATTTTTTAACCCTGCACAACTTTGTTCACACAGAACAAAAAAGCACGAATTTAGCGTGCTCAATTTTTTTTATTATATGGATTTAGTAGGTACAGTACTCTACCTGGCTACTACATGACACCAACAGGAATAAAATTGCACCATTATTAACAGAGTTTTTCACTAAAACATGTAAAAAATGTCCAAAGTTAGGGTGTTTTATGGTACATTTTTTTTCTTTTATGGACAAGGCGAGAGCAAGGGCAAGGTGGGTTGCTTGAAGCCGAGCGTAGAAACCTCACACACACACACAAATCATGACTTGTGAACTGGTACATATCAAGTGGAAGCAACGAACACTTCATTTGGAGGTTCCAAATGTCCTTACAATGTTCCAAATGTCCTCATCATTCGGCCACCACTCACCCCGTAAGCATGAGCGAATACAATCCAAGAAGAAAATAATAAGTAAATAAAAGAGCAAGGAGGGGAGATCATACTGTATATCTAACAGTAATAATTTTTTTTTTATACCAGGCATTTATCTCCATGCTAGGAAAATCTTACAGCGGAAGGGTTCTCCGTGCCCCTCACCCCAGGGCCATTGCACCGTAAACAGTGGGCAATGGGGTCGCCACATCCCTACGCCAATTACACCGGGATAACAAGGTCACAACTCCTCGACTTACGTCCCGTACCTATTCTCTGCTAGGTAAACAGGGGTTACACATTTAAGGAAACAATCCCAAATTGTCTCCACCCGACTGGGGATTCGAACCCAGGCCCACTCGGATGTGAGCCGAGCGCGCTAACCACTACACCACCGTGCTGTAACAGTAATAATAGTAATAATAATAATAGTGGTAATCGTAAAGGCGGCCTCAACACCGGACTATCTGAAGTGGCAACCGTTTTCTCCATGATGTAAGGGTTCTCAGTGTTGGGACAGCCGAGCCAGAAGGGTGCTGTCAGGGCGGGCGATTTTTTCTTCACCTTCATGCGGAAGTCATCAAACTCCCAAAACATTTTCCCTTGGAAGAAGTAAGTTGTACCTGGAAAGTAAAGTAGAAATAAAGGATAAAATATAATTCTGACAGTACAGTACAGTATACAAAACAGTTACAATGAAGTACCAGTATTCAGAAATTTTTTAACATCACAAGACTGCTGCAATATTGTATACTATATTAGTATTTCCATTCTACTAATTATTCCCCTTTAACTGTTTACATTAGTATAAATTCTATTTTTAACCTGGCAAATATGAACTGGCTCCCTTATTTCATTTTTGGGCATTTTTGTTAAATGTCAGCCAAGACAAATTGCACCCAAGTTTTACACAACTTAGTACAGTATTGTACTTATCTGAAACTTACAACTGAAATTATTGTTGCCTATACAAAATTTGTATTTAAGGTCAAATGATTACCTGGATAAGAAAAAATACACAACAGCGCACATCAAATTAAATTCACACACATTAGAAAACATTAAAAGGCCAGTGAAGTTCACCATTAAATTTGAAGGCAGAATCAATGTTGTAGGGAACACCACGCCACATGTCCATGGCTCGAGGGTAGTCCAACTCAACGTGCTGTATCGTCTCATCGAATCTATTTTAAGAAATAATCATAGCGTCAGAAGCGGAGACTTACATGGGGGCATGAAAGTTGGAGGGGGAGTGAATGTGAAAGAGGGAGCGAATGTGAAAGAGGGAGTGAATGTAGGTGTGATCCATTTCACTATTTATGTATTCTGTTTTCTGCCCACTATCCCAGGAAACAAATCACCTCAATGTTACGAATAGAGCATCTGTTTCATTACACAGTTTGCAGGATTCGGCAGAGCCCTAATATTATTATACAGTTTATGCTCAAAGCACCCGGATAGCATTAAGGGGATAATATTATTTTTTAAATAGAGCACCTTGATTCCTCCAAAGTATGCCAGAAGACAGGACCAGATTAACAAAAATAACCTGATCCTCAGAATAGTAAAGAGGATATCAGCTACTCCAGATTTACCAACACTTTACTACCCCCTTATAGGGAGACTTTCTTGTTGGTAAATTGGAAGGCTGCTGATTTCTCAAAACTATACTAGAAAACAGATGCCCTCATTGGTATTAACATGGGATCTGTTTCAGGGCATAGTTTGGAGGAATCAGAGACCTTCCAATTAACCAACAACTGACACAAATAACATCATCCTAACCTCCAGTACATGGTTTCAGCAAAGAGGTAGGTGCGGCCGTTGTAACCCCATACGAAGGCTGCGTCGATCTTTTTGAGGTCCTCGGGCAAACCTAAGTTCTTAAGTCGTCCCACCTTCAGCAGATGATGGTTCCCCTGACACACATAGAACTTGTCCCCTGTGCCAAACACAACCCATGCAGGCTTTAGTCAATGTAAAACAGTAAAATATAGTACTCTTTATCAGTCCATAAGAATATAAACAGAAGGGCAGCCTACAACCTCACATTCTATTTTATGTGAGTTATTACCCTTATCAGGTTTGAAGTAAATATCAGACATACAGTACATTTTGGTGTGAATATAAAGACAGAGATAGGGCACACTTGGACCCATTGTAAATTAGTACAAATTATCCACTGCAAATGAGTACAAGTTATCCATCTGTTACTTACCTATGAAGAAAACAATGTTGCCATCATGTGCACGTTCATAGACGGCATCTACATGTGTTACGTTTTTGGGCAATGTTGTCCAGAACAGATTAATCATTGCTGGATAACCCTGCCGCAAATTCCCCGACGAGTCCAGCCGCCAGAAATACTGCAATGAAGAGAAAATATGACATCACTGTAAGTGAAAAGTGAGTTTTGTTGTGGGTTCACCACTTATCGGATTTTATTAAGAAAGTGACCATTAAATATTGATACGATCTGATTTGGGTAACCATCAAGGATAATTTGAAAAAAAAAAAGTATAATTCACAACTGTACTCAATAACACCGAATATACAGTACAGTATAATAGAAATCCCTATATTCTATCAGTTTCACACACATTCATACATAAAGCAAGATACAAAGTTAACAGAAGCATACACATAGACACATATTGTCCTAACTACACCTCCTCCACACATTATACTCAGTTCATGGGTTACAGCAAGAATCCAGGCTAGTCCCTGTTGAGATAGCAGGGTTTGAAGTACAGTATAGGGCAGGACCAGTAGCTTCCATAAGTGAAGAACTCCAGCCACAGTACACCACAAATGAAGTACAATACCAACCACAGGTACACGTAGCTCAGTGCGTGCGAGAAACCGGTTACCTCCCACTCTTTTAGGCATTGTTGCTCTACTATAGTAAGGTAGTCCTGTCAGAAACATCAGCACCTCACAGACCACATTAGTCTCTTATATACAAAGACTTGCACTGCTCCTCGACGAGTAAGGTAGTAAAGTCAGCAACACCATCACCTCACAGGCCATACCAATCTCTTGTACACAAAGACATACACTGTTCTTCGACAAGAAGGGTAGTACATCAGCAACAGCACCCCACAGATCACACCAATAACGTGACCTGGTCCAGACACAGGCACCGCCACCCACACTGTACAACAAATTATATAAATAGTAATAACTACACTCAACTAACAAAACAACATAAACAAGACACTATGAAATATATACAAATATAATCCCACCAATCACTTGTCCACTTTTAACATGGGGAGTGGGGAAGAAACTCACTAAATTAGAAAGAGGGGTAGAGTCCGGTCGCCAGCAAGGACGGTAGGCGAATACTAGAGAGGTGGAGAGTCTGTAACATTTCAACTCGATATGAAACACTGAACCCTTGAACTCTCACACTAACTTAGTCTCGCTCAGCAAACACACAAAAACCTGCACACATGAACTCTTCACTCGGAACTCGGAACCTGATTCATATGAATATGTACTGACTTACCCTGACAATCACCTACAGTTGGCCCGAGTACATACAGTAAATCTTCAGTTGTACAGTACAGTACAGTACACTAGTTCATATCTCACATACACACAACAAACTTACTTTTCCTTTAAATATATAGACTTCTCTTCTAATGACAGACAGGGCATCATAACTTGTATCACAGGTGTCAGGTTTGTCTGTTTTCTTGGGTGGCAGGAGTGGTTTCTTGGTGATGGGTGGTTTGGTGGGTGGTTGGGTGGGGGTTGGGTATGGTTCCTTCTGCCAGTTCTTGTTTATGCCTGAAATTTTAACAGCACATTAATCACTCAGTCTAGTTACATTTTCTCACAAGTAAATTCTGACCTGTTAAATACATTGGCTTCTTAGATAACAGATCAATACTCCAAAGTATAGTACTCTACAAGCCATTGAATCAAGAAGTGATGCAGAGGATCAATTCTTATCTCCTATGTATGTAGTCAAAAGTTCAAAATTAATGGACTTTCAGTCATATCAATACTGCACACCAGTTGGCCAGAAAACTGTTGTACTGTACACATATTAGAAGTTCAAATTTCAACTTGATCCCACAAAAATCCAAAGGGATGCACATCCCAGTGAGTTTGGCCTTTGGTAACACTGTCCACAGCCAAACCAATTCCCTCGAATCATACTGTAAATCTAGGATATATAATAATTTAAGCCTACATTTTTTTAAGCATAACAAATTAGGTTTCTCTGTTACAGTATGTGGTATGTAACCTAAAATCTAGCATATAGTATAATAGAAGGGTGCACTAACCATAGAGTTCCTGAATACCCCGAACATCATCCTCGGGCAGCCGGAAAGTGCTTGGATATTTGATGAGGTATGGACTCATTAATGAACCCTCTACATCAGAATGGTAAAGGCCGAGGGCATGACCAAGTTCATGGGCAGCAGTGATGAAGAGACTCACCCGATCCCAGGCTTCAACTAAAAGGTTTGTCTTAGTTAGTACAAAGAAATATTTCCCATGCTCTACACATATGCATAATGTACTGTACAGTATATGGCATGCTTCCGAGATACTGTATAACATAACCAAATATTGGAAACTTTTCCAGGAAAGTTCTTCAAGCAAACTTAATGATCTCATTGTGGTAGCCTTCCTTATTGGTAATAAAGGAGAAGCAGTGAATACAAGTTTTTGACATACATACAAAGACACCACTGTGCTGCAGTATTAAAACTTCTCCACAAAAATTGATGAAACATCACTGTCAAGTGGGATATAGTTGTGGGACTTAATGTTGACTAACTTGCAAATTAATTTTGACTCCAGCATCTCAAGCAGTATTTTGTAGGCAATACTGTATACTGTATACTGTACTTGACTTTCTGACATAAAACACATCATCATCTATAGACTCTGTGAACACTGACCTGTCTCCTCAGACCATAAGATACAGTACTTTCACACTTTTCCTCATCCTCAAATACAATCTGTCATTTCCTACAAGGCAAACACAAAGTGCATCATGGCCGTCCCTGCACAAACAAAGTCATTGCAATTTACCACTTGAAAACCACACCAAAAAAACATCAATTCCTTTATCATATTTTCCTTCCCTCATAATTTCACAAGCAAATAAAACAAATAAAAGCAAACAAAACTTTTACTCGTGTTATTCCTGAGTGACAAACAGTCCCTTACTCACAGCAGTTTATTCCTGCTGTTCTACAAATATGCTACTTGGGATGTACGTAAGAATATGTAGTGTTGACGATAGTATTGTAGCAGTACAGTACAATGGGTCCTGTACTGTATTGTGTCTCGGGAGTCATCATACCAATACCACGCCAACATCAACACCATGGACATTTTTATATACAACCTTTACCACACCATAGTCAATACCATGGACATTCTTGCATACAACCTTTACCACGCCATCATCAACACCACATAATATATTCTTGCATACAACCTTTACCACACCATCGTCAATACCATGGACATTCTTGCATATAACCTTTACCACACCAACATCAACACCATGGACATTCTTGCATACAAACAGCCCTTACAGGTATCGGAATCCTTGTGCTGGACCCACGGCTCCTCCTCGTCGAAGTGCACATCTCCCCCGATGCCTTGGCCGGGGTAGAAGGCGTGGGCAAGGGTACGTCCAACACCGTCAAAAGGATACCCATCGCCATGGTAACCTCTGACATAAATTGAGATAGATTAGTTGAGATGGAGGTACAGTATAAATAATTAAGATGGAGGCACATATAAATTGAGACAGGTTTAAAGGTACAAAACAGGTAAATTGAGATAGAAGCATAGATAAATTGAGATAAAAACACAGATAAATTGACACAGACACATCTTCCTTTTCTATGAGTCATCGTAAATATGAACTACTGTACTGTACAGTATGTATTTATGAGACAGGCAGGACTTACACATGCAACTTGGCTTACCATAATACAACCATAATTTAGTTTTTTACATGAGACATATATATATACAGTATACAGTATACAGTACCACAGAAACAAAACATCCATTAACCCACCTTTTAAAATCGACGATAATGTCAGCTTCCTCAGGAGTGTGTTCTAGTTCCTTAAATTCCAACAGAGAAGGTCTGCCCCAAACCTATTATTGTAAGGGAGAGCAAAATTAATTACTTATAATAATATAAGTTGTGGATACATAAAACGGATACACCTGAAACGGAGATACCGGTAATAATAATAATAACAACAATAATATTACTACTACAACTACAACCACCACAACAACCACTACTTTAACTACAACTACAACAACTACTACTACCATTACCACCACTACAAAAACAACCACAACAACAACTAATAACCACCACCACCACCATTATAACAACTACAACAATTACTACCATACAACTGCAACTACTGTGACTACTATGACTACAACTACTACTACTCCAACTACTTACCTCTGTTGCTAGTCGTATCTCTCGTTGTATCTCCCAGCGTGTGAGGTCGTCCTGATGTCCTGTCCTCTCTCTCAGTCTCCCAGGGTAGGTACGGATGCTGTAAAGAGAAGAAGAGGTCATGGTTAGGTCAGGTCATTTTAAACATACTGTACACACACGCACAAACGTACTGATGCTGTAAGAAGAGGCGGTCATGGTGAGGTCAGGTCACACACACACAAACGTACTGATGCTATAAGGTCGTATGTTACACCTCAACACCACCACGGATGTTCTTGCATACGGTACACAGATGCCCACAGTTGTTTTATAACATACTTGTGATTGAAATAAATAGAAGGAAATATCGGGTATTTATCTAGACCAGGGATGCACAACCTTTTGGGCTCCGCGGAACACACGATCAAACTTAAAACTCACTGAGGGCCGCAAGATTTATGTTAAAATTTTTAAGCAAAAATGTAGAAATTACATGATTTACCATGACACCCTCTTTGGTAAATATTGAAAGAATTGCTGTTATTGCGTACAGATTTTCTACCTTCATTATACACTTACAAGTGTCGGCAAAAAAAGACGCTACTCACCAATTAGTACTTTGTCATTTCTTCTTTCATATTAATAACCTTTTGCAGACGTCTAGGCATAGACCTAGCTAATATTTCAAAATAGGATTTCTCCAGTAAAGCAAGAAGGATATGCGTTATGGTTGTGGTATGCCTGACAGTTCGCCTGTATATTTCTTTAATTGGCACTTTTCCTACCCTTAGTGACAAAATATGGACCCTTTCCTCCTTGCTAGTTGTTGTAGCACCCATGGCAATGCACTAGGTTAAATCTAAGGGCCACCAGAATCACGGGGTAAAGATTCAGTTTGAAAACAATCTGAGCACAAAAAAAGTCAGTGCACTGATTCCACCCAGACAGACATAACTAGTAAATTTTGAAATCTGTCTGGCAGAGGGCGGTATCCTAACAACCTATTGCTGCCGGCCACTGGCTGACAGATTTCAAAATTTACTAGTTATGTCTGTCTGGGTGGAATCAGTGCACTGACTTTTTTTGTGCTCAGATTGTTTTCAAACTGAATCTTTGTATGGTTGTATCCCTATTGTTGGAGCAATATGATGCATTGACTCTGTATTTCACAGAAGCTGCTCTCACAGAGCGACTACACACTTGTGACAACATTCTGCAGATGCTAAAAAACCCACTAACCAAACTGTACTTGGAATTTCTAGATTTTGTTTTGATCATATTCAATTCTCTAAATATGTTAATGCAGTCAGAGAGTACACAAATTCATGTGTTGAGTAAGGAACTATAAATCCACTTTAAAACTTTGCTTGATTGCTATTTATATGACAAATACTTAGAAAAGACACCACTGAGTAAGATTGCGCTGAGAGATCCCCATAAATTTAAGCCACTCACTTCTATCTATTTGGGTGCCAAAGTTGGAATTACTCTCTCTCAGCAGCATAATATTCCACCTCCTGCAATTAAGGAGTTTAAACAAAACTGTCAAGCATTTTACATTGAAGGAGCAATACAGATAAGAACAAGATTTCCCTTCAATGATGTTAGCTTTGAGCAGTTAGAAGCCTTGGATCCCAGAGTTGTCAAAGACAAATCTTTGCCATCACTTGCTCCTCTTATGTCATCATTTCGAACACTTGTAAATGCCAATAATATTCAGAATATTGATAATGAATGGCAGCTTCTGAGGCAAACTGAGCTAGTTAACGAAGGCTATTCAACTCCACTACAGTTTTGGTTGTTAGTTAGAGATGCCAAGTCTGGAAATGGTGACCCCATGTTTCCTAATTTGTCTAGATTAATGTTAAATTTGTTGTGCCTTCCCCATTCCAGTGCATCTGTAGAGAGAATTTTCTCAGCTGTTAATAGGCAGAAAACTAAATTACGAAACAGGTTGTCAAGTAAGACACTGAGTGGAATTCTTCACACTAAAAGACTTCTTGAAAACAAAAGCTGCTTCAACTTTCCAATATCAACAGAAATGGTGCATATGATGCAGAGTGAAATATATAAAAAAGAGTGTGTAGCAACAGGAAATGCTGATGACAGTGATGAAGATGTTGTATAAGGGGGACTTTTCTTTATGAATATTGGAGCATTACTGATTCCTCCTGGTTCAATCTCTTGAACAATAAATTTTAGAATTGTCTGAATTTTTTTGTAAAATCCAGAAATTTTGGCAACAAATTGTCAGAAAGTAGGAGGTGACCATCTGACAATACTAATCCCTGGTTTAACTTATTAGTAAAGCAACAGGCCACCACCATTATTTGTGTTCATCTGGGTCCCGTTGCCTGCATTACTATGGAGGATTGATTTGATTGATGGATATTAGGCGCCGCAACATCGAGGTCCTATAGCGCCAGAAAAAGGTGATAGAGAGGTGTGACAGCAAGCAGTAAGGAAATGAAAAGAAAAGAGGGACAGTTGAAGAACTGAAAGCTAATGGCTGTTACTATGGAGGAAACCAGGCGCTCCAATGTATGTACAAAAAGGATCTATTATGCTGTATTTAATAAGAGCTATCTAAACAAAATTTGCTTTCCACTATAAATGCATTCTGTGATACACTTACTACACACGATATAAATATTATAATAATGCTTTCACCAATATCAGTCTACTGTAATTATAATGTACAGTCACGAACACTAATGTAATCAAGGGGATCAAATCCATCAAGGAAGAATCAAATCAACCATATAAATCATCAGACCTAAGAAATTGATCCATTTAAATCAGGGGTTCTCAAAGTGGTCGATATTGACCCCCAGGGTCGATGGGATCATCCAAGGGGTCGGTGAATGAATAGCAAGGGGGTCGGTGAATGTTTACTGTTAGGGTCGAACGGACCATTGAAGCCTCCAATTTGAAGTTCTCGATTATAATTAGTATTATACTACAATGTTAAGAGTCAATCTAATATTCAAGCTAGGATTCCTAGGAAGTGTTTAAAGTAGTTTCAATTTTGTTGTGAACTACGAGAACGTAGTTTGTGTAGGTGGCCGGACAATATGTATCCGTTCACGTTCACGAAACATGACCACCTTAGGGCACATTCCATTTAAGCCGGTGAGTCGATAAAACCAGCAAACTGTCATATGCAGCATCCTGTGAAGATTGATGACGAAGGTGGCGTGGGATGACCAACACTGTCTCCTTTGTTCCAAGTTATGAATGCTAGATTCACTCTGTAATTATCTGTATGTTAATCTCTAGGCTATAATAAACTGTTTATTGTCATCTCGTATATAGAGAGAGGGACAATATATATTTACTCATATTATTCTTATATAATCTTGTATCTAACATGTCTGTATTTCATGTATAAGCTAATCATTATAGATACCATCGTTAAGATCTGTCACGTACGAAAGTGTGTGGCACTAGGTGGGGACGTGAGGAAGTGTGGAGAGAATAGAGGTGCACTTAGAGCCTAG
Source organism: Petrolisthes manimaculis (assembly GCA_034508575.1). Taxonomy (NCBI): domain Eukaryota; kingdom Metazoa; phylum Arthropoda; class Malacostraca; order Decapoda; family Porcellanidae; genus Petrolisthes; species Petrolisthes manimaculis. Next base: position 24,156 of record JAWZYT010005786.1, on the reverse strand, counting down.
CCCTTGGCTAGAATGCTAGGGAGGATGAAGTGAAGCAAAGACTACAAACAGAGGATAGTAAGTCTGTACAGTTGGTTAGTAAGAGATAGCCACACTGAAATATAATTGAGAGTCCGGTTGGTATTTCCACAGAGAAGAGGTGAGTACTGTATTGGACCCCCCCACGGCTACAGTATCCTGGTGGTGTTGCTGAAGTTTTGAATCATTTGACATACTATAGTGAACCAGGCAATTAAACGCTTATCCTGTTTCATATTTACTGGAGCTTGATCAGGTTATTCTAATCGAGCCTGGATACATATTTTAGATTGCGAGTGTACAGCCGTGGACCAAAGTTTCAATACACATATGAATAACACAAACAAAGCAGCTGGATATAATGTTTGCCCGTTCCTATCTGATGATTAGTGAATAATAGTGATTAGTTACTTGTAGTAAATTAGAAGATGGTACTGTACATACCTAACCTATTTATTAGAAAGTTTCCCAGCAAACGAACAGAGGGAATTAAGAGGATAAATTCGTGAATGGTAAATTGGAGGATTATCTATTCCTCTAAGCTATTCCAGGAAACAAATAAATACAATCATATTAATGGGAGATCTGTTTTTTGACATACCTTGGAGACTTGGATAACCCTTCAAATTTACCACGACCCGTTTTACTTCTTACGGACCCTGTGATCGTGTATGTATGAGAAATGTTGGGTACTGATTCCTCCTGACCATGCCACGAAACAAGCTCATTCTATAAAATTGTACAGTATAATTTTGTGGTGTTTCGTGTCAATATTTGAAGGACTCATTTACCTACAAATTTTCTGACTGCATCACAGGGTCCCTAACGATTACACGAGTCACCCTAATGTGATTTGTCTGCTGTATGCTTATGCTTCATTCTGTTATGTTCTCGTGATGTACTGTACGTGTGTGGTTGTAAACATTTAGATTCTCATGGGTTTCTCCTACCCGTATGTATTGTTTTTCTGCCTATTGATTGACACTACACGGCGCAATTAATTAAAAAGAAAACAAAAAACTAATATGGATAAATGACTATTGTCCACAATTGTATAAACCTCCATAAAAATACTCGAAGCTACAAAATCTGTCTGATAGAAGTTATAAAAAATGAGTCCAGCTCAGTCAACCTCCTTCGTTTATTATCTTGTTTATTATTACCTTCTGCCTACTATTGCTTTATCTATTAATTGTATTAAGAATAATTTTTGTCATTGTAACTATTCCTGTTACCATTATTATTATTAAGATTAATTTTAGTAATTGTTACCATTATTACTATTATGAATAAATATCTTATACGAAGACTTAATTTCTTGATGCAGCTTAATTACCTATATATTATTAAAGCTAAAACTAAATAAGGATATTAAATCACTCCACATTCGATTTTCACTTTATTTTTCAGACCTTGTAATACAATAATTAAAGCAGTGGCTGAAAACACTAATATGAAGCCTTTACAAAGATGGATACGAGGCTTCTCATCAGTGCCGACAGCTGCTCAAGTTATATATTGGCGGGAGATGCAGTAGTTTTGGCGGGAGATGCAGTAGTTTTGGCGGGCATCACGTACTGTACAGTCGGTGGCAAAAGTCATGTCATCACATCTGCCAAGTCATGAAGTATGGGACTGTAGTATGGAAATATAAGCTTCACTGGGCCTCGTAAAATGAAAACCGAGTAGTTTTTTACTAGTTTACTAATTTGTCTCCTGTATAAGAAACGCTAATAAGTGAAGCCACACGACTTTTGCCGCCAACTGTATTGTATTGTAGATTGACTCTCCACCCTCCATCCTTCCGTTAAGGGGGTGCGGGAGTAGGGGACAGGCTTGGGGGCGGGGAAAGGGGGGACAGGCTTTGGGCCTGTCCCCTATTCCCACTAACCCTTAACCCCCCCCCCCCTCCAAGTCTGTCCCCTTACTCCCACCCCCTCGACCCCTCACACCACCCAAGCCTGTCCCCCTATTCCCGCACCCCCTTAATATACTAGGGCTTCCTCCGTCCCTCAGCTAGCTTTTAGAGGACTGGAGTGGAGAGACACTTACTATAAAAGTCTAAAAAAAAGAGACATTAATTAACCCACGAAGAAAGGAGGAAACAAAATAAGATCAATGAGCTGGTGTGATACCCATGACTCTTTAATTAAGGACCCTATGATCGTGTATGAGACTTGGTGGCTTCTGATTCCTCCTGACTATGCCACGAAACAAGCTCCTTCAATGTAGATGTGTTTCGTGGCATTATTTGAAGGACTCATTTACCTCCAAATTTCTTACTACATCACAGGACCCTTTGATCGTGTATGAAACTTGGTGGCTTCTGATTCCTCCTGACTACATACCACGAAACAAGCTCCTTCAATATAGGTGTGTGTGTTTCGTGGCAATGTTTGAAGGACTCTTAGCTAGTACTAACCTCCAATTTTCTGGCTACAACTGATTCTCTTGCTTGTGAATCTAATGGAAGTTCTCTGGTTCCTCCAACCTACCCCACGATACAACAGATCCCCAAATAGAAACATTGGTGATTTTTTTTTATTCAGAGAGATAGATAGATAGATAGATAGGAGGAATCAGTAGCCCTCCAATTGGCCAGAAAGATAGAAACTCTCTCCCATAAAAAAAATCTCATTAACAAACAAGCAACATAAAAAACCAACAACAACGACGACAACTACGAGCCTACTACCCCAACAAGGACACAAAAGACACCACCACTACTACCACTACTACCCCAACAAGGACACCACCACCACTACCACTACTAAAACTACCACCACTACCCAGCAGACGCCTTGCTTGCTTCTCTCATCATCATCATCTTGTTAACAGAGCACAACGCCCTCAAGTATAAAATTATGACCCTATCCTAAAAATGCCAAGAGATTGATATCTAAAAAAAATTAATGCACCACAGCAACTGGCATATAAAGAAATTACTCTCGTCTCAAAAGTTGTGTGACAATATAATATACATTAATCTCAAAAGTTGTGACAATACATATTAATCTCATTTCTTTTGTGACAATACATATTAATCTCATTTCTTTTGTGACATACATATTAATCTCATCTCTTGTGACAATACAAATTAATCTCATCTCAAAGTTGTGACAATACTTATTAATCTCATCTCAAAGTTGGAATGGTTGAGCTGAAGTGAAGTCCTGTACTATATAAATTTTGTTATATATACGTATGGTGAATGAAGAGAGCAATAGTGTTGGTATATCTGGAGCAACTGATTCCTCCAAATTCTTCCAAACCACAAGATCACCCTTATTTTTATTGATATGGTGCTGTTTTCTGACATACTGTGGAGGAATCAAGGCACTCAAAATTAATATACTGTTCCAAAAGTGTATTATCCTCATAAATTTCAATCTCTTAATAATTCTCTGTAGTTCAAAAGTCAAAACAAACGAACTCTTGTTTCTATAAAAATAACATGTACAGTTCCCTCCAAATATTTCAAGACACTACCTGCTAGAGTCTAACAGGTATAGTGTCTCGAAAATTTTGGAGGCAACTATACACACATTCGCAATCCAAAATTTGAATCCAGGTCTTGTTGAAGTTTTGAATCATTTGACATACTAGTGAATCAATTACAACGTTTATCCTGTTTCATATTTGTTTGAGATCGCTTAATACTCGGATCAGGCTATTCGAAGCAAGCCTGGATACATATTTTGGACTGCGAGTGTACAAAAATTTTACTTGTACTGAAACACTTATAACTAATCTCATTTTGACTATCTCTACATTATTGCCATACAAATCCATAAATAATTAATTAAGATTCAACTATCAAACTAAAATTAGTGTTATGATTACCAAAAGCTCCCAACAACACATAACAATAATATTAACCAACAAATGCAAATGGATAAGGATTTCCTGGTTGTTTCCTCCCACGTCGAGGTCCTGCTTAGCTCACAGCAGGATCGTTCGAATCTTTGGATATCCGGAGGAGCTGCTGGTTGGTTGGTTGTTGACTTTATGTGAGGGTATGGTATGGTATGGTAGTAGTGAGACAGAGGGAAGTAGAAGCCAAGGTCGTGGACAGTGTTTGGGACATGGTGTGCTGTGACGGATTCTTGGGGAGAAATATTACACACATTCTTTCACACTCTCACTCTCTCTCTCTACACAAGAACACATACATATATACACACTCGCTAAATCTCTCTCTCTCTCTCTCTCTCCATACAAGAACACACACACGCTATATCTCTCCACACAAGAACACACACAGGCTATCTCTCCACACTTGAACATACTATCTCTCTCCACACATGAACACACTATATTATATCTCTCCACACAAGAACACACACGCTACATCTCTCTCTACACCCACTATCTCATCTCTCCACACACTACATAAAAGCACTCGCTCTTTCTACACACTCACACAGACCTCACACACTCTGCATACTCACTACATAAACTTGATAATATAATAACACTCGCCTCGCTCTCACTCTGCACACCCATCCACATACACCTCACACACACGCACACACATTTTCCCTACACACACTACAATCTCTCTACACACATATTCTCTCTCTCAACACACTCTCTCTGTCTCTCTTCATCCACATATTCTCTCTACACACATTATGCAAAAAACCACACACACACACAAAGACCTTGCTTGTTACACTACTACTACTACTACTACTACTACTACTAAGAGATGGTCAGTACTCCCAGCCTTCCTTCCCTAGTCTCCTGTGTATAAAGACTGACTATCAAGGAGCCACACATTATAAAATACAGTCTACAGTACAGTAAGTGGCGCCTCTCACTTGCCCTTACCATACTCTTCACGCTCACTTTCATCCTCTCTCTCTCTCTACACAATCTCCACTCCTAACTCCCACTCTCTCTCTCAATTTTCCCTACTCTCTCTCTCTCTCTCTCTCTCTGTGTACTCCCATCACACACACACACACACATATATATATATAGATAAAATACATAAATCATAAAAAAAAAAAAAACATACATTTTTGGATAGAGCACGATAAGACACATTGAAGGAGAGATTTTTTTCGTGTTGGTAAATTAGAATCCAGCTAGTGACTGACTGACATTCATCCTACTAACTATGCCACGAAACAGCAGAGCCCCTATTTGTACCATTGAAAGCGTCTGTTTTCTGGCAGAGTTTTGGAGGAATCAGTAGCCTTATAATTTGCCAACAACGGAATCTCTACTTTAAGACAAAAAAACAAAAAAAATCACTTATATAGACAGAAACACGCACAATATATGGTCAAAATACTTATATAATTATTTACTAAACACACATAAATATATAGACAATTTTACAGAGGCACATTATGAGTTTTGGGTGATCAATTCAAAAACTCATATATTATAAAGTTATGAAACCTTACGTAAAGTACATTGGAGAGAGAGAGAGAGAGAGAGAGAGAGAGAGAGAGAGAGAGAGAGAGGGTCCTAGTATGAGTCATCGTCAACCTAGTTTTCCTATCAAGAGTGTACAGTAAGTGGTGCCTCTCATCACTTGCCCTTACCATACTCTTCACGCTCACTTTCCTCATCCTCTCTCTCTCTCTCTCTCTCCGTACTACCACTCTGTCTCTCTCTCTACTCCTATCTCTCTACACACTCCCTCCTCCCACTCTCTCTCCATAATCTCCACTCTCTGTCTCTCTCTATATACTATCTCCATTCCCTCCTCCCACTCTCTCTCTCTCTCTACATAATCTCCACTCTGTCTCTCTCTCTACATAATTTCCACTCCCTCTCTCTCTCTCTACATACTATCTCCATTCCCTCCTCCCACTCTCTACATAATCTCCACTTTCAGTCTCTCTCTCTACATAATTTCCACTCCATCTCTCTCTACATAATTTCCACTCCCTCTCTCTCTCTCTACATACAATCTCCATTCCCTCCTCCCACTCTCTCTACATAATTTCCACTCCCTCCCTGTCTCTCTCTCTACATAATTTCCACTCCCTCTCTCTACACACAATCTCCATTCCCTCTCACTCTCTCTCTCTTTCTACAGAATCTCCATTCACTCTCCCTCCCTCTCTCTACACAATCTTTCCCTACTCCCACTCTCTTTATCTCTCTCCACACAAACAAACCCACACTCACTCTATCTCTACTCACACACACGCTAATATCTACACACATACATACTATTTCCACACACACACACACACATATATATTCACTCTCTACACACACACATAATATACTCACTCCACACACACAGACTCTCCCTCTACCCACAGACTCTCTCTACCCACACAGACTCTCTCTCTCTCTCTCTCTCTCTCCACATATACATACCTAAACACTCTCACTCTCTCCACATATACATACCTAAACACTCTCACTCTCTCCCCACACACATTATACTCTCTCTCTCTCTCTACATCATGTCTCCTATTTCTGTCGAGTTATCGTGACAACATTAATAATAATCTAACACAGCACTATATAATTATAAATAGGACATACCACCACTTATCATTATTATTTTAAAACTTAATTAAGAGGATAGTCTTTTGTTGGTAAATTGGAGGGCTAATGATTCCTCCAAACTAATACCAGAAAACAGATTCCTCAATGGTACTAATAAGGGATCTGTTTCGTGGCATAGTTTGGAGGAATCAGAGACCTTCAAAATCACCAACAACAAATGTTTCTCAAATCAACTAAACAACTAAATCATGCAATAAATAAAATAAATAAACAGTATTACAATAACAAGTCTCTTTTAGATCTCTTAAATTATTACTTGTAACTAAATGAACTAACTACCACTCACTCCTTCAAACAACAGTAATATTTATTTTAAGTTTTTTAATTAAGGGGTAAGGGAGAAGAGGGTAGTTCAGTGTTGGTGGTAAATCTGGAGCAAATGATTCCCCCAAACTAATGCAAGCAACAGGCCGGCAGCCACTTATTATATTTGTTCATCTAGTCCTGTCTGTTTCCTGGCATGCTTTGGAGGGCTCAGGGTGCTCCAATGTACCAAAAAGTGTAAGACATAATTTATAGTGCATTGGAGCACCTCGAATCCTCCAAAATTTGCCAGGAAAACTAATTTGGAGGAATCAGTTGCTCCAGATTTATCAAGCCTGTATTTTAGCCCCTTAATGGTACTCTAATAAAACGCTACACTTATAAACCCTAAATAAAAGTAAGCTACATGAAACATTAAATTATCCTTACAACGTTTATAGAAGTTAATGACAAAATTATGCAAATTATTCTACACCGTAAGGGAAGTATGGAGGTGTTAGTTGGTGGGTTGCTGTCTGTCTGTCTGTCTGAGTGATTGTCTGGCTGGCTGGCTGGTCGCTGTCTGTCTGTCTGGGTGATTGTCTGTCTGTCTGTCTGGGTGATTGTCTGTCTGTCTGTCTGAGTGATTGTCTGTCTGTCTGGCTGGTCGCTGTCTGTCTGTCTGGGTTGTTTGGGTGGAGGTGGTGGCATTGGTGATATGTGATGATGACAGAGCGTCTGGTTGGCACTGGTGGTAGCGAAGGGTGGCACTGGTGATGGTGGAAGAGCGTCTAGTTGGCAGCTAGGGTGGTAGTGGTGGCAGCGTCTGAGCAGCTATCAAAATAGTGATGATAATGATGTTGGTAGTGGAGGCAGCGTCTGAATGGTAGAAACTGAAGTGGTGGCAGACTGGCAGCGTTGGTAGAGTTGGTGGCAGTGGTTAGAGCTGGTGGCAGTGTTGGTAGTAGTGGTAGAGTTGCTGGTAGTAGTAGTGGTGGTGGCAGCGTTGGTAGTAGTGGTAGAGTTGCTGGTAGTGGTAGAGTTGCTGGTGGCAGTAGTAGTAGTAGTGGTGGTGGTGGTGGCAGCATGTGTGGGTAGAAAACTGTAGTATTGGCATTAATAAAATCACTCACTCAAGGAGGTTGTGATGGAGGGGCAGCACATCACATCCAAGTTGAGTGAGTGATTCGACATGCCATCTCTCACTTCAAGGATTTACAACACCTCATTCATCTATTTAAAACACTTGCTTGACGAAATTAAAACACTTGCTTTAATCCGACCACTTGCTTGACGTAATCCAACCACTTGCTTGATGTGACCTACTCCTTATAAAACCAGAACCTTGCTAACGATACTTGATGAGACTCTAAGGAAAGTATTTGTTTTGTTGGTGAATTTGAAGGCTACTGATTCCTCCTCACTATACCAGAAAACAGACGCCCTCAATGATATTAATAAGGAATGTGTTTCGTGGTATAGTTTGGAGGAATCAGAGACCTTCCAATTCACGAACAATAAAATCTCTCCTTAACTTGCTTGATGTATACAACAACAAACCCGCTTTGTGGTGGTGGTGACCGGACAGTTGCTGGGGTGGGAGACAATTGACAAAAGACAGAATAGGGAGGGAGACAAAAAACACAGAATTAGGAGAAAAAAGGGTCAGACAAAAGACAGTATAGGGAGACAAAAGACAGAATAGGGAGGCAATAGGACTGACACACGACACAATAGGGAGGGAAAAGGTATCTTATCTCTCATTTTACTAAGCAAGTGTTCTCGATTAGGCTACATGAATTGGGTTCACTAGGCTGGGGAAGATTAATTAATTAACTATGTACCCAAAGTATACTCTCTCCTAAATTTGAAGTCTCTCGCAGACAAAAAAAATTACAGACAGAATCAAGATAACCAAACCAGAGAAATTATAATGCACTACTAGCCTAATGTGATGCTGGTGGTAGTGGTGGTGGGCGAGTGTGGAATAAGGCCGTGTTCTCTCTCTCTCTCTCTCTCTCTCTCTCTCTCTCTCTCTCTCTCTCTCTCTCTCTCTCTAATACAAGGCTGCCTCACACACAAACACACACACACGCACACTACTGCAGGCGCCGGAGTGATACGAGCCAAGCTGAGAAACTATTTGCCTAAGTGATAAGACCTTCCGTTTTGCTATCCCTTGGAACAGCGCCCCTCATTAGGCTTATTTAATTAATCCTATCTACCAGCAGGCCACTAAGATGTGTCTAGTTTAGTGTATTGAGTTACGGTGTCAGGTATTCATTAAAACCTAACTAACTTAAACTCATGGAAAAATTACAGGGTATATAAAGGAGCTACAGTGAAGTATTTTTTTTTTACCGCCACGTTTTTCCCGCCTTTTCTGAGGAGCGCGCCAACCAACACCCCGAGAGAAAACGGCTCTGTGACGTCATATCCGGAGGGGGAGATTGGTTGAAGTGGTGGTGGTGGTTGGTTATACATAGATGCCAAATCCAACTTTTGCATTTTCAACTCCTCTATCAAGTCCCTTCCCTAACTTTCACCCAAAATGAGACTGATATTATTCCAATGTTCCAACGGCACCACACGTGTATATATGTATAAATTACTATCACAAACTGTATATAATAAGCTCTATGTATATTTACAGCTCTATGTATGTATGTATGTATGTCCTTAAATATATGGTATCCGGTCTGAAACTACAAGTAGAGCGAACTATTTGATGCTTACAACAAAAAACTTACGGAATAAAATGTAATGGCAGGTTTATGTTGTATAACTTGTTCTCTTTTATGGTAAATTACCAATGTTGCAATGTAGATCTGCACATTGTGAGAATAGAAGCCGTGACAGCTCCTTAGAAAATATAGGATTCAACTAAATGTGATATTCAAGCCTTTTTTTTTTTATCGTGGGTATCCAACGCGATCACACCCAATTCACAGTAATTATAACAAGCTAGATCGCAGTGTTGTCCAAATGGTGCCTGCCACATCTACGATTCGGAAACCTAAGGGAAGATAATAATTATACAATGTTGGTAAATCTTGAACAAACGAATCTCCCATTTTAATATCCGAAGCAACAGGCGATTATTATTTTTTGTTAATCTGATCTTGTTTCATGACATACTTTGGGGGAATCAAGACGCTCAAATGTACCCAAAGTGTGTCATCTCCTAAATTAAGGTCCCTGTGATCGTGTATGAGACTTGTTGATGACTTCTGATTCCTCCTAACTATGCCACGAAACAAGCTCCTTTCATACAGGAGAAGGTGTTTAATGGCAGTATTTAAAGGACTCATTTACCTCCAATTTGCTGACTACATCACAGGGTCCCTTAAATAAGTTGGGAGTAAAAAAAAAGGAGTATAATATTATTTAGGTTCGAGATATTTTTTCCCCCCTTTTCAGCCACCCAGGTCGAGGGTCCCGGAGGTTTGCATGTGCTGTGAGGCTTTGTTTACATTATGACGTCACACCCTCCTCGTGTTAGGTTCCTTGGAGTGGGAGGGAAGGGGAGGGGAGGGGAGATTTGAGTAGTGGTGGTGGTAGTGGTGGTGTTGCTCTCTTTCTACCGTCCTGCCTGTACTTTACTCACCAGCCACACTCTCTCTCATTCCATTTCAATTATTCCACTGTCCCTCCCTTCCTTCTTTCCAATTATCTCCTACGTGTTTGCTATCCCACCTCTATCACCCACTACATTTCAATTCTTCCACTGTCCCTCCTTTCTATCTCCTACGTGCTATCTAAGATAACCCACTTCTATCACCTTTCTTATTAACTATCTCCTACGTGTTTTGCTGTCCCACCTCTATCACCTTTGCCCTCATCCTACCTACATACAGCTAGGGTCTTCCAGTCACTTTTTGGGCCAGGGCGATCTCCTTTCATCCTCAAATGTAAAAATCTGACACCCTTACACTTTTTTTTTCCCTTACACTTTTACCTTCTTGATTTACACACGAACTTCGACCTTTCACCTTTTCTTACAGAGATGCCGAGGTCTTTCGTAGTCTTTATTTATTTATTTATTTATTATTATATATAACTTTACTCCCGCAGATGCTACATTTAAAATTATTCAGTAAGACTTTCGATCGAATCAGATGCAAAATAAATTGAAATGAGATATAGGCTAGTATTGCCTCATTTTCCACAACTGCTAAGGGTGTATTATTATTATTATTTTTACAGTAGTCCTTTTACAAAAGATTTATGCGTGTATAATGTATAAAGAGTTTACTATACATACACATAATCATAACAAACAGTGACATACACATCCATAACAACAGTGAAAAACAAGATATAAATGTAAAATAAACTAGATTATAATGCGCAAGAACTGACCGCCAGCCATCTATGTTATCACCAACGGGTCTGACAGTCTCTCTTTCGTAAGCCAATCATCTCTTTACCAGTCAAGTTACAAACTCTGTATAACTTCTCGCCAGTACGATTTCGCAAGACAAGATTACTTACTGGTTTAGTGTGCATACGTCAGCAGTCACGTGACACACTAGCTGACCACTGACTGCACTACGGCACTATTTTGAAATGGGTTGAAGTGTGGTTAGTTACTTTAAGGGGAGGGTACATACAGTTTGGGCATTTTTTTTTTTAGATAACTATTCCTCCAAACTATTCCCAGCAACAGTCCACCATTAGTTTTTTTTTCATCTGCTGGTTCTGTTGCCTGATATATATACTTTGGAGGAATCAAGGTACTCTAATGTACCAAAAATATACTTTAATTAAGGGGATAATTCACTTTCGTTACATTGGAGCACCTTGATTCCTCCAAAGTATACCAGGAAACAGCTGAACCAGACGAGCAAATATAATGGTGCCGTGTTGCTTGGAATAGATTGGAGGATTCATGTAGTTGCTTCAGATTTACCAACACTATACTTCCCCCCCTAAGGACCCTGTGATGTAGTCAGAAAATTGGAGGTTAGTGGGTCCTTCAAATATTGCCACGAAACACCAATTATATGGAAGGAGCTTGTTTCATGGCATAGTCAAGAGGAATCAGAAGCCTCCAATTTTCATACACGAACACAGGGTCCTTAAGTTAGCGATGGAGTGAGGAGTGTTTACAAAGTTATAGACTGTGATGAAGGCGCAGTAATAGCCCGTCACAATCACAAACAGACGTGACGTAAAACTGTCAACAAGGTCAGTGGTTGTGTAGCACCAAGGACGCAACGTGATAACACAACACAAAAAAAAAAAAAAAAAAAAGGACGCAACGTGATAACACAAGCAACACAAGCAACCCAGTCAAACTCATATCATTATTAAAATTATTGATATTAAGATTATGATTATTATTACTACTATTATTACTGTTAATCTTATTACTATTGTTATTATTATTATTATTATTATTAATTCTACTACGATACTATCATTATTATTACTGTTATTATTATTACTATTACGGTACTATTAATTTTATTTTAGTATTATTATCCAAGGCTCGTCGTGCACAGTATATATTGGAGGAGGTACTGGATGCTTCAAACTTTACCACGAAACAAATCCTGGTTCTACTGAGTAACGCTAGTGTTGGTAAATTTGGAGTAATTGATTTCTCCAACTACTCCAAGGAACAGGCCACCATTAATTTTGTTCATCTCTGATCTTGGTGTTTCCTGGCAAACTTTATAATGGAATCAAAGCGCTGCAATGTACTATAAGTGTATTACCCCCATAAGATTATTGGGTGTTTCCTGACAAAGTTTGGATGATTTGTTTTCCCTCAAATTTACCACCAACAAGAGATTTTCCCCTTCCGCAAGAGGGGACTAAATTGACTGGACTTAAAGAGGTAATTCACTTTTGGTACATTGGAGTGCCTTGATTCCTCCAAAGTATGCCAGGAAACAGGACCAGATGAACAACAAACAAAGATAATGGTGTTCTGTTGCTTGGAATAGTTTGGAGGAATAATTTGCTCTAGATTTACCAACACTATATTTCATTCACCCTTAAATATATATATTCCCGAGTAGTGATTCTTACTTACATGAACAAAAAAAGTAAGACAATCGCTAATACGAATCTGAGAAGCCAGTATTTATAAGGGCATTGCAAAAAGTAATGTAAAATGAACGCAGATAACAGGTAAAACAAGATGAACTTGGAATAGTTAAATGTCGGACCTGAAAACGAGTAAACTAAGTAATTATAAACAAACAAAAATGGGCATAACAAACCTAAAAGTAAATAAAGAATAAACAAATTATATAAAAAAACTAAATGAAAGTTGGAACTGCTATAAATAAACAAACAAAAATGGGCATAAAACAAAATAGATAAAGAATGAACAAATAATATAAAAAACTAAATGAAAGTTACAACTGCTAAATTTAAATGAAACTGAAAACAATCCAAATAAAAAAGGTTACGCTGGTAAAGTTGAAAGGAGACCAAACTGGACAATGTTAGTCAAATTACACTGAATTATGGAGTTAACTTTTAGAACCGCTAGCACAATCAACTCAACACTTGTGGAAAATGAGAAAAAAGGCGAAAAGCAGTGGAAAAATTGATGAAGAGAGAGAGAGAGAGAGAGAGAGAGAGAGAGAGAGAGAGAGAGACTAAAATACCGCCCTAGGCCTGGTAGACCATGTAGGACGAGGAAAAATACCAGAGAGAGAGAGAGAGAGAGAGAGAGAGAGAGAGAGAGAGAGAGAGAGGCCACAGTTTACCATATAAGACCCTTCCCACCACTTGAACTAATCCATCACACACACACACACACACACGAAGGGTAAGAGGGGTCGCACAACTTCACAACTTTCATCTAGGCTACTTAATATGAGGATTTTTGTAATGGCTGTGTCGTGTCTGGCTTACATCTGCAACTAGTACTGTAATTATTGGCATGAATCATTATAACAACTAATTATTAATAATAATAATTCTTCAGTATAGCCTCTCTCTCTCTCTCTCTCAATCTATCTACATATCTATCTCTCTTTCGTGTCCTCTGCCACTCCTTCCTTGTGGTAGATAGTTTTCTCTTTCCTTGTATAATCTTTCTCTTTCTTTCTCTCTCTCTCTCTCTCTCTCTCTCTCTCTCTCTCACTTGTGAAGGGTGTGTTTTAGCAAGTGTGGTGGTAATCAAATGACGTGCCCTAATCCAGAACACAAGTCATCGTGTGTAGTATATTATTCAGAGACTCAAAACACGATGCTAGTTTGTTGTTGCTATGAAGCCGACAGTTTGCCATATCGCTCCAAATTCAATGTATACCAAATTCTAACTAAGATAACACAAACACAACACAGGCAAATATATATATACAAAATTATCAGGGCTCAAACTGTTAGAGATTCGTTATAATAGTTCGGTATTCCTAGTGTTATAGAAGGTAGTATTTGTCCGCAACTGTACTCACTCAACATCTCGGGCGTTATAAAAATTCCCAAAAGAACTTCATGATTATACAAAGAGAGATAATAAAATATATAATGCCACCCAATTCTGACAACTCACTCTTAATAATTATACCAACCACCTCGACCTACTGATGTATGTATGTACTGTACCCCGTCCCATGCCTGCATATAATAGGGTGCGGGCGTGGTGGGAAATGAAGAAAGTGACCAACCAAACACTAACATACAACACTACGTGACTACACACCCTCCCATGCCTTCCCAGTCAAGGGTGTGTGTGTGTGTGTGTGTGACTGTGAGTGTGAGGATTTGAAACACACACACACACACACACACACTTCTGCGCTTACACTTGTGGTGATGAGTAGAAATGACGTGATGATAATGATGAGGTTGTTGATTGATGCTGGAAAACAAAAGAGAGATCAGTGGGCGTCGCTGCTGGTTGACACAGACACACACACGCCCGCCTTCACACCACGCCTGCCTCTACTACACTTGCTTGTGTTGGTCGAGTCGAAAGGAAGGGAAGGAAGGGAAGAGAGACGGACCATCACCAGTCACCACCCGCCAACTAACCCTACGTAACCCAGACTCTGTTCACTTCGCTCACTCACCCACCAGTCCACCAACCAACCAACAGTCTCCATGTCCCTCCCCACCCCACTAGCTGCCACCACTACCACCACTACCCTCATTATTATCCTCCGGGACGCCCTTCGCCATGCCCTTTCCTCTTTCATCAGCATGGTACCACTACGTCAGCACACAATACCACCACACGTACGCTCTGATTACCGATGACTGTGTTGGTCGGTGGAAAAAAGAGGAGGGGTTGATATAAATACAAACTTATGTTATTTAGTCATTCCTCCTACAACTGGTAACTTTTCTTGCCCGCGAGCAAATGTGGCGCCAACCAAATTAGCGGCGCTCAATATTCGCGCTTCGCAACACATACACACACACATACACACACACACACATACACTATTCTCAAACATTTCCGTACAGTTTTTTTTTTCACCCTACTAATCCGTACACAAGCAACACCAACAAGAAAAAAGTTCGATATATTCGTGATTTGGCAAGAGACTTGTTAGGCATAAATTCAAACGTAAAGCAAAAACAAGAGTGAAATGAAGAGGGTGGGGCGAAGCTGGTCCAAACACCGCCATGCCCACCCACACACACACACACCCAGTTGATTAAATAGAGCAGCAGGTTCCAACATCCATCCACCCATCCATCCACCCAGTTGATTATAAATAGGGCAGGTTCCATCCATCCATCCACCCAGTTGATTATAAATAGGGCAAGTTCCATCCATCCATCCATCCATCCATCCACCCAGTTGATTATAAATAGGGCAGGTTCCATCCATCCATCCATCCATCCATCCACCCAGTTGATTATAAATAGGGCAGGTTCCATCCACCCATCCATCCACCCAGTTGATTATAAATAGGGCAGGTTCCATCCATCCATCCATCCACCAACCCACACAGTTGTTTCAATAGGGCAGCAGGTTCCATCCATCCATCCATCCATCCATCATGACTCCCTCCACCTTCACTTGTTGTTTCTTGACGGTGCCATGAAGGTGCCACACACACACACACACACACACACCATCACGAGTCAAATCAAAATGATGCCCTTTTATAATTATTACACATCCCGAATGGCACTGTACACTATATCTAAAAAAAAAATTGAAAATAAGAAATATTAACCGAAACTTTCATTGTGTATGTGCGTGTGTGTGTGTGTAAAGAAAGAGGTGGTTTGCAATTCCTGTTTCCATGTGTGTGTGTGTGTGTGTGTGTGTGTGTGTGTAAAGAAAGAGGTGGTTTGCAATTCCTGTTTCCATGTATGTATGTGTGTGTGTGTGTGTGTGTAAAAAAAAAGAGGTAGGTGGTTTACAATTCCCATATTCGAGGGTAGGGTAAAGTTTCATCCTAACCCAACCACCAGGAATCCTTGGCCATTGCTAGTAGGAGGAGGAGGAATAGGCTGAGGACAATACAGTAAGTAGTTCCTCTGTTATATTCGTGTGGTTCTCAACAGATGGCGTGAATGAACAACAATAACAAAAAAAAGAAGGAAGGAAGGGTGGTTATAGGGTTGGGCAGTGCAATAGTAAGTAGCCAATTAAAGTAGTTCCTCCAAAACTATGCCAGAAAACACACACACATAAAAACACACACACACACTTTGATTAATAGGCCACCCACACACACACACACACACAAATACTCGCACATGAAAACAAACATACATACACACATAAACAAACACATCAATCAGTTAGTTTCATACACATTCATCTTGCTGCGTTTTAAAACACACGTCGAACAAATAAATGGAAAGGCAGGGCAGACATTTATATCCTCATCAATCGTGAGTATAGAGGGAAAGGGAAGGAAGGAAAGAGTTGAAGAAGGGAGGAGGAGGAGGAGGAGAGGGAAGAGGTGGAGGGAAGAGAGGGAGAAGTGGAAAGAAATGGAGGGGGAGGAGAGGGGGAGGGATTGGTAAAGGAGAAGGAAATGGAGGGGGAGGAGAGGGATGGAAGGGAGGAGAGGGAAGAGGAGAGGATTTGGTAAAGGAGGAGGGGGAGGAGAGGGAAGAAAATGGAAGGGAGGAGGAAAAAGTTGAAGGGTGAAGAGAGGGAATGGAAGGGAGGAGAGAAATGGAGGGAAATGGAAGAGAGGACGAGGAGGAGAGGAAATGGAAGGAAAGAGAGGGAGAATAAAATGGAAGGGAGGAAAAAGTTGAAGGGGGAAAAGGAGAGGGAATGGAGGAAGAGAAGAGGAAATGGAAGGAAAGAGGAGAGAGAGGGAAGGGATTGATAAAGACAGGAGGAGGAGAGGAAATGAAAAAGAAGGGAGGAAAGAGATGGAGGGAGAACACGAAATTAAGAAAATGAAAGAATACACAAACAAATAATAATAATAATAATAATAATAATAATAATAATAATAATAATAATAATAATAATAATAGAAATAATAATAATAATAATAATAATAGATAGATGAAAAAATACAAAAGAAAGTGGAAGAGGGACACAAAAGAAGAGGAAGAGATAATGGAAAAAGGGAGAATAATAATATGATCATAATTTGTGACAACTTCCGGAACAAAAACAGGGAAATAAACGAAGGGAAATTAAAGTAGACGAAGGAGAACGGAATAATAAACAGAAAAAAAAAAAAGAGAGAGAGAGAGAGAGAGAGAGAGAGAGAGAGAGAGAGAGAGAGAGAGGGTAGCTGTTGATTTACTAGAAGGGGTAAAACTGAAAAATAACGAGAGAGAGAGAGAGAGAGAGAGAGAGAGAGAGAGAGAGAGACCAGACTCCTGCCAATTCATAAGAGGCAGCGTAAACAAACAGCACTGTGTTATACATTGAGAGAGAGAGAGAGAGAGAGAGAGATAGGGTAGCTGTTGAGTTACCAGGAGAGAGAGAGAGAGAGAGAGAGAGAGAGAGAGAGAGAGAGAGTTATTAGTTACCAGAAGGAAATATGAATAAAATATAAATAAAAAATGCAAGGAATGAGAGAAAATGGAGGGATGGAAGGAAGAAGGGAGAGAGGGAGAAGAAGAGTGGAGGGAGGGATGAAGGGAGAGAGGGAGGGGACGATAAAAGGGAGGGAGGGAGAGAGAGAGAGAAGAAGGGAGGGAGGGAGGGAAGAGAGAAGCCACACACACACACACACAGACGCCTGGAGGGGAAGAGAGATAAAGAGTAAATAGGGAAGAGAGATAAAGAGTAAATAGGGAAGAGAGAGATAAAGGATAAAGAAGGAAGAGGGTAATGAAGGGGAGAAGAGAGATAAAGAGTAAAGAGGAAGGAAGAGAGATAACGAGTAAATAGGGAAGAGATAAAGAGTAAAGAAGGAAGGGAGATAGAGGGTAAAGAAGGAAGAGAGAGATAAAAGATAAAGAGGGAAGAAAAATAATAGTAGAGGGAAGAGATAATGAATAAAGAAAGAAGAGAGATAAAGAGTAAAGAGTGTGAAAGAGAGATAAAGAGTAAAGAGTGTGAAAGAGAGATAATGTAAGAGAACGCCGTCACATACAATAATACGAGAAGAAACAAAGAACAAACAGAATCAGATAAAGAAGAGGAAAGAAGATAAGGAAGAAGAGGAGACTACTACTACTACTACTACTACTACTACTACTACTACTACTACTACTACTACTACTACTACTACTGCTGCTACTACTACTACTACTACTACTATTACTATTACTACTACTACTATTACTATTACTACTACTACTACTACTATTACTACTTCTACTACTACTGTACTACAAATAATAATATCAAAAATAATAATAACTATAATAATAATACAAATAATATAAATTTATTATTATATACCATTATTATTATTCATTATTATTATTATTATGGTAGTTGTTTAAATAATGACTCAATTAAATAAGAATGTGAGTAAAAACAAGAGAATAATAAGCAAGTGAGTAAGGGATGAGTCAACAGTGAATGAGGGGGTGGGGGGGTACCTCTGTCTGGGTATGGTTGGTTGATTGGTTGGTTGTCGTAGTGGTGGTGGTGGTTAGGGGGAAGGAGGTAGGAAGGGGGTTGTGTTGGTTGTTGGGGGGAGGGAGTAGGGATGGAAGAGGGGGGAGTGGGAGGGAGGGAAAGGAAGAGTGAGAGGGAGAGAGGGGAGTGGGGAAAAGAGAGAATGGGGAGAGAGAGAGAAAGATGAGGATTGGGAGCAAAGGGAGATAAAAAAAATAGGAATGCGGGGAAGGGCATGAGAGAGAAAAAAATGAGAGGAAGAGAAAAATGAAGTAGGATAGGGGGATTGAGGGAAAGGGAGAGGGAGAGTAAAGAGGGAGAGGGAGAGGGGGAGAGGGATAGGGAGAAGAGGGAGAGAGGGAGGTTGAGGGGAGAGTAAAGAGGGAGGGAAAGGGAGGGGAGAAGGAAGAAGAGGGGGGAGTAAAAAAAGGGAGAGAGGGAGGTTGAGGAGAAGGAGGGAGAGGGAGAGAAGGAAAGGGGGGGTTTTAGACGAAATGAAGGAGTGAGAGAAAGTGGACGTGTGAGAGAACAAGGAGAGGTCTGAGTGGAGGAGGGGGAGGAGAGGAAGAAGGGGGGAGGGGAGGGAGGGGAGGAGAGGAAGGAAAAGGGGGGAGGGGAGGGGGGGGGGCGAAGGAGGGGGAGGAAATGGGGGGGGAAGGAGAGGTTCAGGATGTATGGGAAGAACAGGCGGAAGGGAGGGAGGGAGGGAGGGAAGGATGGAGGGACAAAAAACGGATACCAGAGAGAGAGAGAGAGAGAGAGAGAGAGAGAGAGAGAGAGAAGGAAGGAATGGAATGATGAAGGATAAGAGAGAGAGAGAGAGAGAGAGAGAGAGAGAGAGAGAGAGAGAGAGAGAGAGAGAGAGAGAGGAAGGAAGAGAGAAGGAAGGTTTATTTAGACCTTTCTTTCCTTTATTACCCTTTCCTTCATACTCCTCATACCCTTTCATTCCTCCCCTCATATCCCTCCCCTCACATCCCTCTCTCCACTCACCCCTCATCATTCCCCCTCTGTTCTCTCATTCCCTCTCTACCCTCACATTCCCTCTCTCACCCACATGCCTCTCTCATTCCCTCTCCCTATCTATTCTCCTCATTCTCACTCTCCCCTCACCATTCTCCCTCTCCCCTCACATTCCCTCTCTCCCTCTCCCTCTCGTTGCAGTGAGTAGTGAGTGTGACGTGGCCAGACTGCTACTCACCTCTCACTCTGTATGGGTTCTCAGAAAGACACTCCCCTCACTCACTCACTCTCCCCTCACCTCTCACTTATCCTTTCACTCTTCCCTCACCCTTCCTTCACTCTCCCTTCACCTCTCATTCACTCTCTCCTCACCTCTCATTCACTCTACCCTCATTTATCCTTTCACTCTTCCCTCACCTCACACACTCTCCCCTCACCCTCTCATAGGCTACCTACCCTCTCACTCTCCCTCACTTCCCCTCACTTATCCTTTCACTCTTCCCTCACTCTCCCACTTATCCTTTCACCCTTCACTCTCCCTTCACCCTTCACACCTCTACTTCAACCTTATCACCTCTCCGTCACCCCTCACCTTATCATCACCCCTTCTTATCCTCTTCCTCTTTAATCCCCTCCTATACCCTCTCATAACACCTCTCCCCCCTCCCTCCCTCCCTCCCCTTCCCTTCCTCCTTATTCTTTATCCTACCCTCTCCTCCCCTTCCCCTCCCCCCTTCCTCTCCTTTCTTATTCTATCCCCTTCCATTTCCCTCTTCTTATTTTCTCTCTCCTTCCCTCTCCTTCCCTTCCTCCTCTTCTCCCCTTCTCTCCTCCCCTCCCCTCCCCTTATCTCTCTCCTTTCTGTCCCTCTTCTCCTCTCTCCTATCTCTCCTCTCCCCCATCACCCCTTACTCTCACCTCATAACTCATACCTGTACTTCACCATTGTACAGTGTTCATCAAAGTCATCTATGTATCAGGTAAGATGATAAGAAAGAAAAGGGAAATATTACTACTATTATTACTACTACTACTACTACTATTATTATTACTACAACTACTACTACTACTACTACTACTACTACAACTACTACTACTGCTGTTGCTGCTGCTATTACTACTACTACTACTACTACTACTACTACTACTATTACTTACTATTATTACTACTACTACTACTATTATTATTACTGCTACTACTGCTACTACTACTACAACTAATACTAATACTGCCGCTACTACTATTACTAACTACTACTAATACTATTGTTACTACTACTACTACTGTTGCTACTACTATTACTACTACTACTACTACTAATAATAATAATAATAATAATAATAATCTAAACTCATCATCATTGTAATTATTTTTCATTATGTTATATTTCGATTATCACTTCTATTATCTCTCTCTCTCTCTGGCCTTCCTTCCTTCCCTCAACTTCTCTTCCTCTTACACACACACACACACACACACACATAGGGCCTCTTCTCCTACTACATACACACACACACACACACACACACACAGGCCTCTTCTCCTACATACACACACATGGCCTCTTCTCCTACTACACATACACATACACACACACACTCACACAGGGCCTCTTCTCCTGCTACACACACATACACACAACACAGGGCCTCTTCTCCTGCTACACACACACACACACACACACACACACACACACACACACACAGACCTCTTCTTCTTACAATGTCCCAGGCTCCTTTTCAATCGCTTCACCTTTCCTTATGTGATGTACAGGTTGCCTCACACACACACACACACACTCCTTACTCACGCCTTCTCACTCACTCACACACTCCTTACTCACGCCTTCTCACTCTTTCACATCTCCTCACTTACTTACATCACACTTTCTCACTCACTCACATCTCACCTTCTCACTCACACACACAACCTACTCACTCACTCACACACATCCTCACTCACACCTCCTTCTCGCTCACTCAAAATCACACCTCCTTATCACACACACACACACACATACTTCTCACTCAGTCACCACCTCTTCCTCACTCACTCTCTCACACAACACACACACACATCCTTCTCTTTCAATCACATCACACCTACTTCTCACACACACACATCATTCTCACTCACATACACACACATTCTTCTCACTCACTCACACATCCTTTTCACTCACTCACTCACTCACATCTCACTCCTTCACCCAATCACCCACTTACTCTTCACAAAACACTCACACCACACTCTCTCTCTCTCTCTCTCTCTCTCTACACACACACACACCAGATGCACTCTTCACGGCACCATATATGCAACACACACACACTCATCATGCACACAACACACACACACACAAACAAACATGCGTAAGGAACACAAATACACAAATAAACATACGTAGGAACACACACAAACACACAAATAAACATACGTAAGAAACACACACAAATCCAAACATACGTAACACAAACACACACACATAAACATACGTAACAAACACACACACAAACATACATAACACACACACACACAATTCACAAACCCAAACATACGTAAGACACACACACACACACACACAATTCACAAACCCAAACATACGTAAGACACACACACACACACACAAACCCAAAAATACGTAAGAAACACACACACACACACACACACATACATAAACAGTGAAGGTGTAGGTAGGTATAGGAAGGTGGGGGGGGGGGGGTTGGTTAGAGGCATATGTAAACAAACAAGAGTTCACGTTTCAATCCTGTATATGGTTAGTTGGTGGCCCTCTCTCTCTCTCTCTTTCTCTCTCTCTCTCTCTCTCTCTCTCTTGTATATATGGTTGGTACCCCCTTATTCTCTCTCTCTCTCACACACACTCTCTCACTCTCTCTCTTTTATATATGGTTGGTGGCCCTTTCACTCTCTCACTCTCTCTCTTTTATATATGGGTTGGTGGCCCTTTCTCTCACTCTCTCTCATATATGGCTGGTGCTCCTTATTCTCTCTCTCTCTCTCTCTCTCTTATATTCTTTTCCATCATCATTATCAACTCATCTTTTTTCTTCTCTTCCTTCTTTTCCCCCTTTCCCTCTTTTCTCCCCTCCTTCTTTTTTTTACATTCTCCCTCTTCCCTAGTTTATCAAAGATTTCCTGAACTACAGTGAGGGGTCTGGATGGAGGAGAGGAGAGGGGAGGGGGAGGGAGAGGAGAGGGGAGGGGGAGGGGGAGGGGGGAGGGAGGAGAGGAGAGAGGGAGAGGGGAGGGAGAGGGAGGGAGGGGAAGGGAAGGGAAAGGAGTAAGGGGAAGGGAAGGGGAAGGAAGGAGTTGGGAGAGGGTGAGGAGTGAGGGGGGGAGTGAGGGAAGAGGTATGTTAAGTTTCATCTCACAGTATACAAGAAAGAGAGGAGGGGAGGGGAGAGGGGATGAACGCACCAGAGAGAGAGAGAGAGAGAGAGAGGGAAGTTTTGTATACCAGACAAAACAGAGGACGTGAAACATGACAATTATTTCGGGTTCATAAAGTTTTCGTCAGGAATACTTTACGAAAATTAACCATATATACTACTCTGTCACTCTCTCTCTCTCACACACACACATTCTCTCTCTCTCTCTCTCTCTCTCTCTCTCTCTCTCTTTCATACACGTACACACATTCTCTCTCATATACATACACATACATTCTATCTCTCTCTCTCTTCTCTACAACAACATGTCTTGCAATAGCTGACTGACTGACTGACTGACCACCTGCAACCTCACAAACTCTCTCTCTCTCTCTCTCTCTCTCTCTCTCTCTCTCTCTCTCTCTCATCATTAACGAACCATATACCCATAAGTGTGTTTAAAAATGGAAGGAATAAACAGTCTCTCTCTCTCTCTCTCTCTCTCTCTCTCTCTCTCTCTCTCCATCTCTTTCATTCCCCCAACCTCCAACCTTCGTCAAACTGTGAGAGATTTTTTAATTCCTTTCTACACTAAGGCTATTTCATTCCCCCAACCTTCAACCTCCGTCAAACCACGAAGGAAGTAAACATGCTCTCTCTACACTACAGTTATTTCAGTGCTCAACCTCCAACCTCCGTCAAGCTGTGAGAGATTAGTTCCTTTTCTACACTACAGTTATTTCAGTGCCTCAACCTCCAACCTCCGTCAAGCTGTGAGAGATTAGTTCCTTCTACACTACAGTTATTTCAGTACTCCAACCTCCAACCTCCGTCAAGCTGTGAGAGTCCAGCTGCTTCATCTTTCTTCTAGGGGTGGCCTGCGATTGTAAATATTTATTGCATCTCGCGGCCCAATGTTTACATCTAAGCGGGCGCTCATTGGTCGACGCGCTCAGCCAATCATCAGCCCTGGTGTTTGTAATCTGCTGGTGGGCCACGGAGCTCCACACAGCCACCAACCA
>JAWZYT010005785.1:0-21734 GCA_034508575.1 Petrolisthes manimaculis | reverse complement strand
AGTAGAGAAAGTGTGAAGAGAGAAAAACATTTTTGCAAGAAGTAGAGAAAATAGGATTGAAGGAGAATGTAATAAACAAAAAATGTAACAAATAGGATAAAATCAATGCAAAAAATACAAAATAATCACAATCACAATAACAATAAAAAAAAGAATAATATTATATATATGAAAATTATTACACTCTATGCACCTAATAAACAGATTATTATACACTACCCCCTACAGTATATGACCTTATATAACCTCCCATAGGATAAGTTTCTAATGACATTTTTTATTTTTTTATTTTTTTGTGGAGGGCCAAAATTAGCCAAACAATTAAAACTATAAACTACTTGGTATTAGCTGATGTTGTTTGGTGTGATATGAATGTCTCCACGGACGGTCACTACAGTAGGAGTATTAGGCCTACATGGTGGTTATTGATGTTGTGGGATGGGATTGTCAATAGGAAAATGGTTCAACATATGGTGGCTTGGATAAATTATACAGTGATGTCAAGTGTGTGTGTGTGTGTGTGTGTGTGTGTGTGTGTGTGTGTGTGTGTGTGTTCAATATACGGTGGCTTGGATAAATATACAGTGATGTCAGTGTGTGTGTGTGTGTGTGTGTGTGTGTGTGTTCAATATACGGTGGCTTGGATAAATATACAGTGATGTCAGTGTGTGTGTGTGTGTGTGTGTGTGTGTGTGTGTGTGTGTGTGTGTGTGTGTGTGTGTGTTCAATATACGGTGGCTTGGATAAATATACAGTGATGTCAGTGTGTGTGTGTGTGTGTGTGTGTGTGTGTGTGTGTGTGTGTGTGTGTGTGTGTGTGTGTGTGTGTGTGTGTGTGTGTGCGTGCGTGCGTGCGTGCGTGCGTGCGTGTGCGTGTGTGGTGTGTGTGTGTGTGTGTGTGTGTGTGTGTGTGTGTGTGTAGCCGTACTGATGTCTCATGGTTTCAGAGTTTTGCAACATTTAATCTATATTGGGAAATAATTACACAGGCAACTTGTTGTTGAGAAGGAAAATGAAATATGAGAAACGTTACTGATAAATGCTTTGAAATCATCAATAATAACCTATATATAAGATGAAGAAAAATGAAGAAGACAAATCCAGAAAAACTAGTTATATACTAAACATATTAATTATTATGGAAATAGTATGAAACCAGAATATTATGAAATAATAGAGATATATAAACATATGTTTATAATTACCTCGTTATTTTCAAAAGGTAAGATGAGAAACAGACAAAAATAAACAGACAGAAAAGGAGGTAAATAAAACAGGTTGTTGACTGAGGGAGAGAGATTCAACTTTACGACTCCGGCAGGGAACGTAACTCTGAAATTAAAAAGCCAACGATAAAGAAAATGTGATAATAAAGTGGGAAAGAAATAGTTTTACAGACGGTAAAGTGGCTGTCACGGGCAAGGCGGTGACAGTAAAGGACAGGAGAAAAACGAAGGAGAATGTAAAACAAGGAAAAGACAATGAAAAAATGTATAAGAGATGAAAACCAACAGGACATAAAACGGGAAATGCGACAGAGAATAAATGACACAAGAAAACAACAGAGAACAAAATACACGAATAAACGACAGGGAATAAAATAATGACACAAGAAAACAGACAGGGAATAAAATAATGACAAGAAAAACGATGGGGAATAAAATAATGACAAGAAAAACGATGGGGATAAAATAATGACAAGAAAAACGATGGGGATAAAATAATGACACAAGAAAAACGACAGAAAATATAATAATGACAAGAAAAACGATGGGGATAAAATAGTGACAAGAAAAACGACGGAAAATTAAGGTAGAAATGAAGGATTTGTTTGTATTCCACCATATCTTCACATAGGATTGATTTGACTCTCTAAAAAAATTGGATTAATCGAGGTGTATTATTTTTAGTCATCACATACAGTATAGTATATATGCACTCGAGAGCACACACACACACACACACACTCTCTCTTTCTCTCTCTCTCTCTCTCTCTCTCTTTCTCTCTCTCTCTCTCTCTCTCTCTCTCTCTCTCTCTCTCTCTCTCTCACACACACACACACACATGCCCCCTTCCAAAAAAAAAAAAGCTTAATTGTCACCAAAAGAAGATAGGCCTGCTTTTTTTTCGCATAATTTTGTCAAAGTCATATTACTTCATTAATGGTGATGACTTTGATGGAAAATGAGATAAGTGATGAAGTTAGGGAATAATGGCATTAAGTCCTCACCACCACCTGATTACCTAGACCAGAACGCCACCATATTTTCTGGCCAGAGTTTGATGTGGTCAGGAGGAAGGCCCAGTCAGTCTGTGTAGGTGTTGGGTTGGTTTGTGTGTGTGTGTGTGTGTGTGTGTGTGTGTGTGTGTGTGTGTGTGTGTGTGTGTGTGTGTGTGTGTGTGTGTGTGTGTGTGTGTGTGTGTGTTACAGGTAAAAACAAAAGTGTGTTAGGGATGAAAAGAGGGGCAATGTGGTGTGTTTGTGTGTGTGTGTGTGTGTGTGTGTGTGTGTGTGTGTGTGTGTGTTAAAGGTAAAAAGAAATGTGTGCTAGGGAAGAAAGAGGTGCAATGTGGTGTGTTTGTGTGTATGTAAAAGAGGGAAAAAAAGTGTGTGATAGTCTAGAAAGAGGAGCAGAGAGGTGTGTATGTCAAATGGGGGAAAAAAAAGAAGGGTGTGTGTGTTAGTGTAAAAAGAGGGTCAGAGATGAAGGACAGAAAGCAATAAAGAAAAACAAGGACAGGAGGGACTGATGAAGTGAGGCCAAATATGAGTCCGGTCCGAAGGGGTGCACGCTTACTTAATTCCTATTTCCAATCCAGCTTCAGTTTTCATTATTATTTTGTCATTTGCTTTAAATATAATATTTCAATAAATTAGGAAAAGGCGCGTTGTAGTTTTCAAGTAATTATTTGACATTTTCTAAAAAGAAATATAATAATTTTGAAGTTGATCTCTATTAAAACAATATGGTGAACTTAAACACACACACACACACACAGAGAGAGAGAGAGAGAGAGAGAGAGAGAGAGAGAGAGAGAGAGAGAGAGAGAGAGAGGTGGTGGTGGTGGGGGGTTCCACAACAGCCAATCAGAGCACGTTTGAGGTGTTAACGCGGCGCCTGGCCTGATTGAGAAGCAGTTAATGACACACCCGGTGTAAGGCTGCCTTGTCCACCCAAGTTAAGGTGTAACGTATTGGTGTGTTAGTCCTATACTATATATACCTATATTATAGTACTTCACTCCATATATATATACCTATAGCCTACTACAGATCATACCCAAGTTAAGGTGTAACATATTGGTGTGTTAGTCCTATACTACATATACCTATATTATAGTACTTCACTCCATATATATATACTTATAGCCTACTACAGATCACACCCAAGTTAAGGTGTAACATATTGGTGTGTTAGTCCTATACTACATATACCTATATTATAGTACTTCACTCCATATATATATACTTATAGCCTACTACAGATCACACCCAAGTTAAGGTGTAACGTATTGGTGTGTTAGTCCTATACTACATATACCTATATTATAGTACTTCACTCCATATATATATACTTATAGCCTACTACAGATCACACCCAAGTTAAGGTGTAACATATTGGTGTGTTAGTCCTATACTACATATACCTATATTATAGTACTTCACTCCATATATATATACTTATAGCCTACTACAGATCACACCCAAGTTAAGGTGTAACGTATTGGTGTGTTAGTCCTATACTACATATACCTATATTATAGTACTTCACTCCATATACCTATATTATTATAGTACTCCACTCCATACAGCTATAGCATACTACAGATGAGACACACAGCTATACTACAGACCTCTCCTACAGCTATACAACACCCACAACTATACTACAGGCTTCTCCCACAGCTATACAACAGATCTCTTCCACAGCTATACAACACCCACAACTATACTACAGGCTTCTCCCACAGCTATACTACAGATCTCTCCCACAGCTATACAACACCCACAACTATACTACAGGCTTCTCCCACAGCTATACAACAGATCTCTTCCACAGCTATACAACACCCAC
Organism: Petrolisthes manimaculis; assembly: GCA_034508575.1. Lineage (NCBI taxonomy): Eukaryota > Metazoa > Arthropoda > Malacostraca > Decapoda > Porcellanidae > Petrolisthes > Petrolisthes manimaculis. The sequence goes on along the minus strand of JAWZYT010005785.1, from coordinate 17,657 downwards.
AACTATACTACAGGCTTCTCCCACAGCTATACAACAGGCCTCTCCTACAGCTATATTTAATGACATTCACACATTCGTAATTTCCCTTCATATATAGAGACACAGTTAATTGTAAACGCACACCCAAAATAGAACTCATATAACGTACAATAGAACTCATATAACGCAAAATAGAAATCATAATAATGTAAAATAGAACTCATAATAATGTAAAATAGAACTCATAATAATGTAAAATAGAACTCATAATAATGTAAAATAGAACTCATATAACGTAAAATAGAACTCATAATAATGTAAAATAGAACTCATAATAATGTAAAATAGAACTCATAATAATGTAAAATAGAACTCATAATAATGTAAAATAGAACTCATAATAATGTAAAATAGAACTCATAATAATGTAAAATAGAACTCATAATAATGTAAAATAGAACTCATAATAATGTAAAATAGAACTCATAATAACGCAAAATAAAACTCATATAACATATAATAATAACCATATACCGTACATTTAGGACTACAATAATTATGTTATAATAATTTTATCTACTTAAACAGCATATAAAAAAATGAGTTCAAAGCCAAAAGTCTCTCCCCTCGCAGCTCCAGCACACACTTCAAATAACGTGCAAAAAATAAGCCGACAATTTCCCCTCGTAACTCCACACTAAAAGGGCCTTCCCACTCTCTCGGGTAAAACTGATGTGAAACGAGATCCTGTTGGCAAGATGACGGCCAGAGCTCAAGATAGAAGGCTCAATATAAACTCTAAAGAAACTATTTTATTATCAACTGTTTCTCTCTCTCTCTCTCTCTATTTTATTATCAACTGTTTCTCTCTCTCTCTCTCTCTCTCTCTCTCTCTCTCTCTCTCTCTCTCTCTCTCTCTCCCTCTCTCTCTCTCTCTCTCTCTCTCTCTCTCTCTTTCATTGCGTCACTTCATCTCAACCTTATCTCGTCTCAACCGGAAGATTATTATGTCTCTTTTACTACTTCCAAAGCTTCTATATGGTATCTCTCTCTCTCTCTCTCTCTCTCTCTCTCTCTCTCTCTCTCTCTCTCTCTCTCTCTCTCTCTCTCTCTCTCTCTCTCTCTCTCTCATAATTCCATTTTATTTCCTTTCTATCGCTCCCATCACTAATATTATAATCTCATCGAATAATAATTACTTGCCCGAAATTCTATTCTGCATTATCTTTCTATTCTCTCCTGTATCTTCTTTATTGCAATTCCTATGATTCCAAAATATTACCAAGTTACGTACGTATCTTGTATGAATTTTACACTCTCTAATAATCTAAGTAATAACAGTGAATTAATGTGGATCATATGCCATGTAGCCATAAACACCATGTGGCTCCAAGTACAGTAAGTCGCTGTTAGGAAATCATCTGTCCATTATTATCTGTCTAGTATTATTTCCAGTGTAAGATATTCTATGTGACACCAAGCCTTGTTCTCGTTGCACCCGTCACTCACTTTTCCATTCAGTATTATTTCCAGTGCTTGATTTGTAATACCAATCTTTGTTCTCGTTGCACTTTCACTCACTTTCCAATCAGTATTATTTCCAGTGTAAGATTTGTAATACCAATCCTTGTTCTCGTTTCACCCTTCACTCACGTTTTCAACACCTCTGTCTTCATTTTTAATCCTCAGTTCCTCAGTAAGAAATGTATCTATATACTGAATGTCTGGTTGGTTGGGAAGTTTATTTATTCCGTCAACCACAATGAGTTTAGGAGATGAAGTATGGTAAATTTCTCATCCAAGTTTATCTGCCTCGTCTACCTATTCTCATTTACAGTGTATAATTATACTTTATCCGCCTAAACCTGCTCATCTTCATAACATTCCTACTCTTCCATCTTCTTTCTTCATCTCCTCCTCCTCCAACTCTTCTTCCTCCTCCTCCTCCTCCATCTCCTCTTCCTCCTCCTCCCCTCTTCTTCATCTCCTTCCCTCTCTTTGATCCCGTCTTTCCCCTGCTTACTAATTTTTTCATCACCGACAGAGCTCAGGAAAATCAAGAGAGCGGTTTAGTGAGAGGAAAAAGTGTGAATAAGGAGCCATTAAGAGAGAGAGAGAGAGAGAGAGAGAGAGAGAGAGAGAGAGAGAGAGAGAGAGAGAGAGAGAGAGAGAGAGAGAGAGAGAGAGAGAGAGAGAGAGAGAGAGAGAGAGAGAGAGAGAGAGAGAGAGAGAGAGAGAGAGAGAGAGAAGGGTGTCTCAATGATATAACAACATACTCCACAGCTACTAGGGTATTAGTCAAATATTTCCTTTTCCCAGTCTCCTTAGAACCTATACAGTAACATTACAAATAAAAGATGCCTCACTCATCCCGTCATGTCCTCCCTCACACCGTTCATACAGACAAATAATCCCCCCTCCCCCTCCCCTTCCTGTGCTCCCTCCCATGAATGTTTCGAATAAAGCTCACGTCTCGAGGTTCGGGGTTACTATCTCTGTGAGAGTTGACAACGCTGTAGTGAAGCTTGGGGAAGTGTGGCCACCAGTGCGTGTTTCGTAATGGTTTATATCATTACCAATATATATCCAAGGGTCTATCAATTTTCTTTAAAAAAAATCCAGATTTACGCCTGATATGAGAATAACATGCTACGATCATGTTACCTTGTTAAGAATGAAGACGAAATGCATTGTTATATTGGTTAGTTTGCTCAGATTAAACTAATTACTGTGTAATGTACAATAGGTCCCAAAACTATCATTAAAATAATGTGTTATACATTCTGAGACAACGGACCATGTATCTGACATGTACCAACTCTAACGATAGTTTTGGGAGCAGTATACTGTACAGTACAGACATTACATAAAAAATCAAATTAAAACTAGAAAAATTGCATATTATGCAAAGTCAATAAAAAGAAATAATCAGAGAAGTGTGTACACTATACATAACATAGGATATATAATATTATCGAGTTTGGCACCATTTCGTATTTTGAAAGGCACTAATCGAATTTTTCTTTCGTTATAAATCGACATATCATGTCAGCACCCGGAAAATGCAAGAACGCTCCAATACACACGCACGTTCTGAGAAAGGTCACGAACTTTGACCATTATCTGCTTGACAAGAACAACGAAAGCAACAAGGAAATCGACAAATCATCAGAGACGACACACGAACACAGGCCAACATAATTTTCCTGACACATCCCGTGTTTTACTTTTCACAAACAAAACTTAGTGGCCAGGAGTCAGGATCACGCGTCGCCTCTCCTTTGATGTCGTCATGTTACGAAAGACGTGACCTGACAAAATACACCCTGGTTCAGTTTACACCAACGAGTTTCACGGATCTGTATCATCTATTTAACCTCACCTTGTATCCAGACACACACACCGTCATTAATATTTAGATTATAGGTGTACACGTCACCGATTTATCTCACAAACAGTTCGCTCTGAGAGATTTTATTGCAAAAATCATGCCACCTTACCTGAGCCTGTTGTATTCGTGACGGACGTGTCGTGGCCAAGGTCAACAACCAGTGTTACTACATGTTGTCCCGACAACCTTCACTTCCTGTAACAAAACACAACATAGTTTTAAATAAATATATATATATATATATATATATATATATATATATATATATATATATATATATATATATATATATATATATATATATATATAGTTATATATATATATATATATATATATATATATATATATATATATATATATATATATATATATATATATATATATATATATATATATAGTTATATATATAGTTATATTTGCATTGTGTATTTATTGTTCTAAGTATCATTTAACATGTTATAATACGAGTAATATTATAAACACTACAACGTAGGACTATAGAGCAATAATGTATATATACTTATCAATACATATTATGCATGTTATACTCGTAAAGGGAAATAGGTATATACTATAATGATGAATATTACCTTCAACACTACAGTAGAGTAGAGTCAGTACCTTCACCAAGCCAGCTGAGTGACACACTGCATGAACGTCAATTAATGGATAGGGTGGAAAGGAAGGATAGGTATACCAGGAGTGCCCACTGTAGCTTAAAAAGTGTTTTGCGCACTGATCCACGCATTATACCGTCACCACATGTTTTTACAGATATTATTAATAGCAAGTATGTACTTAAATCACTTGAATAGAAATTGCTCTTGAACTTTTTTTCTTTACATCATTCATAAAGAGCACTAACAAAAAAAATGGAAATACATATTAACACGATATGGTGGTACTTGGCATCTGTGACACTGAGTAAGTGGAACAGAATCATGGCGTGACTGAAGCTTCGGAACCCAGTGGTTGAGTTAGTTGGTACTGTACGAAGATGATGAAAACAATGCTGACAAACACACCCTCTACCGAACACACAACGTAAAGCTCGGGATAATGTCTACAGAATCTAGAAACTATAGATCTTTCATTTGGTGTTTTTTGTAGAATTCAAGAGAAGCTTAACTTATATTGTAGCAAATCTTATGTGACCTTAGTAACCATAGGGATATAGTTGTAAAGTAAAATGGTGATATTATCTGTGTTAGCACAACAATATCTCAGGGATCACAGTCGTTCTCATGGATACAGTTTGTGACGTTGTCAAGGGATTTTAACCTCATTTCTCTGCCATGATTGATATTGTGTGTGTTGTTTTTTTTGTTTTTTTTATCTACACGGTGTTGTGTTTTAGTCACTGAAAAGATATGGCGTTCCGAATAAGTATTATAGTTGTGAAGGAACTCTATAATTATATGCCAACCATGCAACTGGTCACCATTACTATTATTATTATTATTATTATCATTATTATTATTATTATTATTTGGTCTAGTTTCGTGGCATATATTAAGAATTAATAAACGAAGCCGCAGCTCTTACAGTACATCGGAACAGAGAAGTTAGCTGCCAAACACTTAACACTTCCTGAAACACAACAACACTACTACTCACTAGTCACTTCTCACTTCTCAGACAACAACCGACGGTCCATCATAATAAAGGCGTCATTACTCAGCCAAGGAGGAATACCGTGTGTGTGTGTGTGTATGGAGTCCAAGTTAATGTATGCTGCTCTTCTCGTCTTTGTAAGTATATTTGTAAGTTAGTCTTTTCATTGGAATCACTTAATATTATCCTTTAGCTATAAATTAATCTCCGTATAATCAATGTTCAGTCAATCATTTCAAGTGAGAAGTATATATTATGAGATACGGTATGTAAGGAAGTTTATACAGTATACTAATGTTTACATGGCAATTATCCTCACAACCTCTAACCACATGTTTCAGATTGACTCTTGTTTTGTCTTTATTAACATTAATATTCATGGTATATGATGTGTCGTTAAGATGATCATTTATACAACATAGTCGCCGTTACATGTTCTAATTAATTTTGTTATATAATAATATATGTTCATTAGATTTGAACAAGATGGGTAATGTTGACTCGATACATGTAGTACGCCTATATCATATAATAAATTAAATGAGTAAATGAACACTAAAATATCACACATTATATTGCCCATATTGGGAGCAGGTGAACTGGAAGGATGACATAGTATATTTCTATATCTATAAATTCCTGACTTATGGTACAAAGATAGATTCGGTATAGTTTCGTCTCCAACACACACACACACACACATACATACACACACCTGTTACGTTAGGTGTCAGGCAAGTGTATTATGCTAAACCTATTCTGATTATGCAGATTTCCGCTCGCCTTTCTCCTCGTTTGCGTGCCCGCTAAGTGTTCCAGGAGTGTGTGTGTTAGAGAGAGAAAGTGTATGTGTGTGTGTGTGTGTGTGTGTGTGTGTGTGTGTGTGTGTGTGTGTGTGTGTATAGAGGGAATATAACACTTGATACCTGGCACTCAAAGTCATGATTAATTAAAGGAGACGTTTGTATTGTGTGAAATGAGAGTTATTGCCTCCTCCAAACTATACCAGAACACAGTCCATATCAGTACATGGGTTGGAGATCTGTTTCTTTACACCATTCGTAGTGCTACGTAGACTTCATGCAATATTAGCCCACAACAATCGACTCCCCTTGGCTTAGACCGACTGACAAACCATTGATTTACGAGCCGGTGAAATCAGAGAGGAAGGATGGGAAGGCTGAGGTTTGACAAGTTAGACGTGGTGACACACAGACAGACACAACTACTGTACTGAATTGAATCGACACACTCGTAGAGAACGCAGCCCGACTCAGCACATTACTGTAACTTATGGGTCTATCACACACACACATTCCCCTCTGGTTCCTTCCACCAATCCATCAGTGACTGTCGTTGACTATACCTAAACTTCATTACGTTAGAGTAGGGAGGCTACGAATATCTCCCCAGTATCCCTGCTTGTCATAAAAGGCGACTAAAAGGGGATTTCACTTCTCCAACTGTCCGTTTTATATTTCAAATGATACGTTTTATGTTTATTGTCCCACCTTTCAATCACCATATGACCTATAGTTGTTGCGGAGCCTAGTATCAATCAATCTATCAATCATTACGGTTGGAGCCAATCTACAGACTGTCGATTCTACGATTTACATGTTGTCCTGTTATGTCAAGAGATGTATTGTTATTCTGATGGTTTATGATATACTTGTGTAATAAAACATATATTACGTAAATTATCACGTTAACTAGTATGAGAACTCTTATCAATAATAACAATAGCTGATTCAATATGGTAAATTCTTTCCAAGTCGATCAAATGTTGATCTGGCACAGTCCATTAATAAACTACATGTAATAGAATCTAGAGAACTTGGACTTCCTGTACAGGTCAGGTATTCTACTGAGGTTATAGAAGGGGCTACAATCCCTTCTCCACACGGCTTAAGTGTGTGCCTACAGCGATGAACAATTGATATGAAAGGAGAGAACGCTAAGCACTACATCATAGAGGGTCAGAGGGTCATTATGAACGTTGATGAAAACTATTACATAACTCCTAAATAAATACAACTTAGTGACAAACTGTAATTGTTAAGTTTTTTAAGCTGAAGGCAATTTAATGAGAGATGAGTAAATTCGATTGTGCAGAAAATTTCTAAATTTTTGGTGTGTATATACGTCCCGTTCTCAGTTCTGGTGCAGCAACACACACACACACACACATACATACCGGTACAGCGGAGGCAGATCAACTCTATCCTAAACCTTTATCCCGACCGGAAATTGCCTTCACGTCCTACGCTTACTGTTATAAAATACGAGACTATATATAAGAAACAAAAAAACATTCTGGAATAAAACTTACCAAGAAATGAGGGTAGACAAAGTGATTGCCTTGCCCCCTTCTGAAAACCAATGAAGAGAGGGTAGCATTAGTCCTTATAAGAGACGAGGCTCCAGGGTTAGTTTAGTCTATTTCAACAATAAGTATGTACCATTATACCTTCCCATTTCCCTTCTTTAGACACAGTTAAGGTAATGGGATGAGCCCAGATTGAAAGGCGTAGTATAGTGATTTATTCCAACTATTCCAAGCAACAGGCCACCACTATTTATGTTAACATGGTCTTGTTTCCTGGCACACTTTGGAGGAATCAACACGCTCTAATATGCCAAAAGTATATTATCCCGTTAAATTCCGTCTGTGTAGCATCCTGGACCAGAGAAACCTTACAATTGAGAGTAAAATCGTCTGGTGTAAACTAGGATGTTCCTATTAATGTACAGTCTGCAAAAAAAGTATTGGAACTCCCTCATATAATTTTATTTAATTTTAATAGAAAGATGGTTCCAATACTTTTTTTGCTGACTGTACGTCTTTTGTTAGAATATAATCTGTATAATTTTATATAGTTTAAATTGTGAATAATAACTTCTTTTTGAGTTGTTATACATGCTAAAGAGGATTAAGGCAGGCTCTGAAATATGAAGAATGTATAGATAGACAGGATGGGTCGAAGGCTGCACGAAAAAACAAAAAAACTAGAGAAATATGTAGGCTAAGAAGATGAGGTAAGACAGAGAAAGAAGCCATTGTCACTTGGAAGGAAGGGTGGATGAAAGGAGTGAAAGGAGCAACGTAAGTGTGTTTTCTTGTCCCTCTCTCCCCACACACCGTCCAGATAGAATCATTGCCATCATTTCTTATTTTTTATATTACTATTCTGACTTTTAACATTGGATTTGAGCCCGTTGTCTTGGTAGTGGTGGTGGTTCAGAACACACACACACACACACACACACACACACACACACACACACACACACACACACACACACACACACACACACACACACACACACACACACACACACACAATACTATCTAATTCTTGTTGTTGTAAGGTACATATAAGCTTGGATGCATACCGTACCTTAGCCTGCTTCACAGAACAATAATATAATAACTAGGTTGTAGAGGATTGTATTGTCCTCTAAACCGATATTTTTGTGCAAAAAATAGCGCTTTGGTGTAGTATAGAGCTAGATACGAGATATTGTTCAAAACCCTTTGAATATCGTTCGCACTAGACACTATCACAGTACATTTATCCCAAGTAACTAAAACTTTTGGAATAAGCCGCTAACTATTGAATACACAAATATCAGTAAACCAGATAAGGTCCCGCCATCTTGGACAACCCCTTGTCTACCCACTTAAAAATACCAAGAACAAGTACCAGCAAGCGGGAGGATGGGAGGGAAGTAATTCAAAGCGCTATTTTTTGCACAAAAATATCGGTTTAGAGGACAATACAATCCTCTACAACCTAGTTATTTTATGCTACAAAATAGCGCTTTGGTGTAGAATGACAAGCTGGAGGAGGGCGGCTGACTTGTGAGGTCGCCTTAATCTTAATCTGACCACCCGGTACCGTTAGAAACGGACCCCCTTAGCCAAAATAAAAGGTCACACCAGGTTAAGAATGTATCACTCCTTTTCTGTATTTATTGAAAAATTCCTTAAATTATATACACAAAATATAAGTAATGTACATATTAAGTCATAAGATAGGGAATCGTCACCCCCCCCCCTTGTTATCACAAAGAGGGGGATGAGACTAGGAACATAGTAATACAGACACCTCCTATCACGGACCGGGCTGTGTCGCGAGTGCTATGCATGGGACATCCACAGCCTCTAACATTAAATATCTATACCTGAAAGAAGTCGTAGACCTCCAGCCTCCCAAGGACTGTACTTCCTCCGTTGAATGAGTACGGAGGAAGGCTAGAGAAGCTGCTAAGCCTCTAATGGAATGAGCTTTGGGTTCGTGACCCGGATCCGCCAAAGAAATAATCTTGCATAGCATACGCGACACCGCCCTAGCCGCTAAACGTTTACCCGTTAACGGGTTAACAAACAAATGATCCGGAGAAGCGTCCGGCGTAATGCCTATATACATTTTGGTAGCATGAACTGGACATAAATGGTGGTATCTACCATTGGCATTAAAACTAGGAATTTTCAGAGGACGTAATAAACTGTCATATTGTTCATTTTTGGCTAAGAATGAAGGTGACGGGGAAATAGTAATATAATGACAATTATCATCAAACACAGTAAATGAGGGGTGCCTTGTGAGGGCAGCCATCTGAGAAGCCCGAAAACCGCTAGCCAAAGATAACAGGAAGATAGACCTATAAAACAGTTGAACCACAGACAGTTGCGAGGTCCCTTGAAAATTCAAATAATTTAACACCTTATGAAGGGACCAATCTGGAACCCTATTCCTTAACCTAGGTTGAGATGATCTGATGCCTCTCATCAGCATCATAATCATACGCTGATCCATGACAATATTAAAAGCAAACCGTAAAGGATCAGAAATGGCTGAAAAATGAGCTGAAACAGTGGCTGGAGCTCTGTTAGTGACATCAGCCAGCCATGATAAGAAATCTAAAACCGTGCTGGAAGAAATATATGAAATAGAATTATTTTTAATAAAAATTTGAAACCTTCTCCAGCACGATTCATACTGCCGAACTGAGGCAGGACGTAGGGAGTTAAGCATGATCTTTACTGTACGACTTGAAGCGGAATTGCTCAAGGCTCTACGGAGAAAGTCCAGGCGTGAAGTCGCAAGGACGTCAGCAACGGTAAGTTTAGGTTGTCTGACAGGCAAGCTGATCCCAGAAACAGAGGGTTCGGACACCTTTCCTGAAGCTCTGTGAACCAGGGCTGGGCTGGCCAATATGGGGCTATCAACAATACTTTGCCCTGAAAGGATCGGAATCTGTGTACCACCCTCGTGAGAAGTGATGTCGCGGGGGGGGGAAACACATAAAGATAAGTCCACCGACTCCAATCCTCTGTGAACGCGTCTGGGCCGCCCGTCAGAGTGCGGGAATGCAGAGTTAGATAATTGGCCAGCTGAGCCGAGGGGTGAGAAGCAAACAGATCTACCTCCGGAAGTCCGAACCTCTCCACTAATGATCGAAATACTGTCCTCTTCAACGTCCACTCTACTGATGACATTTTGAATCTGGACAGAGCGTCCGCCCATACATTCTCCACCCCTGGTACGAAGGCGGCTGACAGGTGCAAACCTCTCAAACGCGCTCGTATAAAGAGGCGTTCTGATAACTGAAGCAGAGGTAACGAGCGGGACGTGCCTTGAAGATTGATGCAACTTACTGCCGTGGAATTGTCCATCTTGAAGAGAATGGACATATCCCGGAGAAGTGGAAACATACAAAGAAACCTGAGGGGCACCCATAGCTCGCGAAGGTTGATATGGGACTGACGTAACCGGTCGTCCCATCCCCCGCACTGTTGGTGACCCTTGTCGGACTGGAAGCCCCAACCTATGTCCGAAGCGTCTGTGGTCACTATTAATGATGGAGGAGGTTGCACCCATGGCACATGACTGCGCAGGTACCCCGATTTTAACCAAGGGTTTAATAATCTTAATAACATCTTTGGTACCCTGCGCGGTAAGTCTCGAGGAAGGATAGGCACCGACCTGTTGACCTCTAGAGTCAACCGACGGTGGCGTAACCTTCCTAAAGGCACTACCGGGGCCGCAAAATTGAGGGATCCTAACAACGCCTCCCATTGCCTCCTGGTGAATGTTTTTGACATTAACGCCCGCCGAACCTGCCGACTGGCACGAATGGCATTGTCCGACGACAGTGTCAAGGACTGATTTCTCGTGTCCCATAGTACCCCTAGCCAAGAAATGGTCTGAGTCGGAACAAGGCAAGATTTTGTGAAGTTGACCAGAAAACCCATTTCCCGTAGTACTCTCAACGTTATGTGAATGTTGACAGTTAATTGTTCCCTTGACCGTGCTATGATTAACCAATCGTCTAGGTACATTAAAGTGGCCACGCCCAATCCCGTAAGATGGGACGCGACCACCTTTGACATTTTTGTGAAAACTCTCGGTGCCAACGAAAGGCCGAAAGGGAGCCTGGTAAACTGGTACGTTCCCACCCCCGCTTGAAAAGCAAGAAACTTGCGATATCGGGCGTGGATGGGAATGTGCCAGTATGCATCCTGTAAGTCCAGAGCCGCTAACCAGTCTCCCTGACGAAGCGTAACCCGGACCTGCTTGATCGTCACCATCCGAAACCTTAAAGGTTTCAGAAAGCGATTGAGAGCACTCAGGTCCATAACTAACCTCGTTTTCACCGAGTTTTTCTTTGGCACAGTGAACAACCGGGACAGAAAAACCTTTCCTGATACCTTCTCCACTATTCCTCTGTCTATCATGACATCGATGTGTTGTTGCACTCCCAGCGAGACCTTGGCCGACCCTGGGGGCAGCACCAGAGGCTGATGGAAGAAAAACACACATTAGACACCCTATATACAGTACAAAACAAAAATCCACCAAAACCAGTACTTCAAAACAAACAACACTTACTGGTTTTTTGAGCCATGGCCAAGATAGACCCTTGTGGACGACTCTTGACGCCCACCCTGACTGGGGCCAAGCGTGGCCCCAGCCAGACAAGCAGCCCAGAGATGGACTACTGTTTGGTGACGGGCTGGGTAGCTGTCCTGCCTCGTCCCCGGGCCCTGAACTGTCCTCTACCACGAAACGGCCGCTGGTACGACCCCCGCCGTGGAGGAGTATACACAGGGGGAGGAGGACGTCGTCCTTGAGTCCTCTGCTGTCTACCAATCCTGGAAAAGCTAGGCCTAGGCGCAGGAGGTGCAGACACCTGGATAATTTGAGGTTGACTCGCTAGCACCTCATTAGTATGTTTATCATCAAAAATATGTGGTGCTAGCGGATCAGTAACAATTAAGGACCGTTGTATGTGGTGGTGTTGTCCCTTAACACAGTCCTTCCTCACCGCCACACGCGCATCAGCCCAAGCACTAACCGCGTTCGGCAGTACAGACGACACCGCGCCAGCCAGTCCATCCGTCGCCACCCCCACACCTTTGACGATATCCCTAAAACAAATAAAAGAAAACGTCAAAATCTTAAACCGAGAAGATTAACGGTCAACTTGACCGCTAGACTTATAATCAGTGTGAGGTCAACCACAAAACGGTACTAACCTGATCGTTTCACGTGGAAGGGTGTCCACGAGTCCAGTTAATCTCTTAATAATGGCTCCCAACGTGTGAAGTGAGGCTGCCACTGACACTGAGTGTGCCAAGTGGTCTCTCGCTGCTACCTCCATCCGAGCCAATTTCCCATCAGGTTGTGACAGTCTGAATGGGAAGTGATGCTGTCCCGACAACTCCGGCCATAACATGGACGTCAAGGGTTGAGGTTGATTGTAAGGGTGTAGTAGGATGGGGAATGACTGTCCCGCCACACGAGGGATCGTCTTGCCTTCTGCCACTCTCGCCACCACTGACTGAATGGCAGCCAGCGCCTCTAACCCCTCGGTAGGCAGCGCATCCCCCCCTGGGAACACAGCTGCTAGCCGACCCTGGAAGGGTAGAACCTCTACCCCTTGAGATGGGCGGAGCTGAGTCCGTCGCAGCAAGACAGATAACGTCTCGACCGTCGTCTGGAGGTTAACTTTGGTAGCACTGACTGGTCCTGGTACCACCGGTCTAGCTTTACAGATAAAGCTAACCGACCCATCCTCCGCGGTCACTTGTCTTATCAAGACGTTATCGTCTTGCTTCAAACTTGTGGGGTCATCCGGATCAGGCCCTAAGGCCACCAATTTACCCTCCTTACGAAAGGCAGAATAGGAAGAAGGGAGAGGACCCCAATCTAAAGGTATATAATCTTGAAAAAGAGAATTGACAATGTGAAGGGAAGAATTAGGTAAATCCCCTGAGGTAAACTGAGACGTGGGAGGAACTCGATTAGGAAGAATAGAAGCCGAGGCAGAATGGGGGTGAGGATGAGATAATAAAGTAGGAGAAAAATACGCCTGCCGAGGTTGGTCAGACAAACGAGGAGGCGAAGAGATAAGATTAGAAGAAACGGATGAAACAGGTACAGGAGGTGGAGGACGATAGAAAGAAGGACTAGGATTGATAGCATTATCAGCCGAGGCAGCCGGTCTAGGAAAGAAAGGAGAAGGAGTAGGTGGTACACGAGAAGGAGTAGGGAGAAAAGCAGAAAGAGGAGTAGGACAGGAAAGATTACCCTCGTGAATATCTGTCACCAGACCCGTCTGATTAGATAACGTCAGGCCCGAAGGCTCACAGACAATGTTTGAAGAGGACAAGGATTGGGGGGCAGGCCGACCTACCCCCTGTCCATGTACCTCAGCCGCCGCCACCCCCACCCGAAACCCATCTGGGCTGGGAGGGGGAGGCGCGGTCTGATAAGCATACCCACCGAGGCCTTGCCCAGGTTCAGATAAGTTATCTAAAGGAGAAGGACCCTTCTCTTGGGAGGACGGAGAGAGAACTCTCCCCGACACTCGCCCAGTCCTATCAAAGGACGACCTCACCCTATCTCGTGATAACGAGGGGGAAACAAGAGGCGCAGCAATAGGTTCTGAAGGAACCGTGACAATAACCTCTCCTTGCTCCAAAACCGGGGCTGAAAGCCTGGGTGCAGAGGAAGAAGAGGCTTTTGTAAGGCCCAAAGATAAGGCTAAAGAAGAATCGGCCCAGGAAAAAGGCCGATTCTTGGCAGCAGCCCATTTTCTTGCCCTTGTCCACACTTTTCTTAATTTAAAAAGAGACGGACACTCGGACCGTGAGGAAGCCGGTAAGGCCAAAACTTCCTCCACCCATGACTTGCACAAAGGGCAAGAAAGCGGACTGAAACCTAAGTGTGAAAAGCAAGGCGAATGTAAGGTACACAACTGGTGGCCATCAGCTGAGATCCGCGACCTACACTCTTGAATCGCACAAACCAGACTCTGCGAAACAAAAATAACACACTTAGTCACAATCCCACAAAACAAAAACATAAAATAACATAACAAAGACACGGGCCGCCAGGCAAGAAAGAAAGATAGTGTTGAAGTTATCAAAACTGAGGTCCGGAACAACACGCTACCCGATAACAACAGTGCAGCTGCGTGAGGTCCGAACAACAGATAAGAACTTCCTAGCTAGTGAGTAACTAAGAGAGAGAAGTTACAAAAACTAACAAAACTAAACAACACTACGTAAAATTGAGCCGAACCTAAGGAAAGACTCAAACAAACAAAAATAAATAGTAGTCGAACCAAAGGAAAGACTACATACTAACACGTCTAAGAAAACAGCTAGACTAAAACATGTTACTAAGTCTCTACGGACACTAGAGAGTAAGTAACGCAGGCAATTAACACAAAACAACACAAAAACAAGAAAAGGAAAACCTGGCGACCCAACACTGTGTGTACTTACCATTTCAAGTACTTTTGAGGAGCTCAGAAAAGTACGTCTGAAAGCGACACACAGTCAAAATAAAGTGGGTAGACAAGGGGTTGTCCAAGATGGCGGGACCTTATCTGGTTTACTGATATTTGTGTATTCAATAGTTAGCGGCTTATTCCAAAAGTTTTAGTTACTTGGGATAAATGTACTGTGATAGTGTCTAGTGCGAACGATATTCAAAGGGTTTTGAACAATATCTCGTATCTAGCTCTATACTACACCAAAGCGCTATTTTGTAGCATAAAACTATATGTTTGATGAGTAAAAGGAATAGTATTTCAAACATCATTTTGTTATTGGTAACTGTTTCAGTAACGAGCTGTAAGACTAAACCCCTTCAATACATAATCATGTTTTAATTAACTCACTCTTGCTAATACATTTTTCCTCTGAGTTTCGATATTCATTACATCCAAGAGATTAAGTGTGGACACAAATTTAATATACGGCATACATATACGTTGGTGTACAGTTAACTGTGATTCTTCGTAAAAACAGATTATGATTTCTGCAACTGTGAAGAAAATCCCGTCACAGTTCCTTCAGAATCTATATGAATAATGGTTCAAGATCTGGAGAATTACTTTATCTGTGTGCTAAGTTCTGCTGTAAACATAGATTCGACTAATTTTATATACGTGCCTATAGCTGGGTGGGTGAGTAAATGGCTGCTCATTCTCAGTCATCAGAATCATATCCCATTGAACAAACACGACATGAACATATTTTCCCTCGTCCTCTAGTCAAATTAACGTATCGTTAAATCTAAGTCTTGTTTCTAGAGAGTTGGATAAACACCGAACTCTGGATGGAGCTATATCTGACCCACGAACGAAAAGTGAAGGACGGGAAAATGGAGGAAAAATATTGATTGTATATACTCTTAGTTTGATCCACCATTCACATTGATCGAACCACTCACAGCTGAACATTTATACCACTCGCACATTTCTCTTGCTGTACAGTATACCAGTAGGTAGGTAGGTCGTTGAAGTATTTGCACAGCGACTCCTAACTTTTTCCCTCGAGTTTTACCGAGTCGTTGATACAACATTCGCTGTGACATCAACATTTAGAACGCAGGGGTGTCACAGTTTCCACAACCTTCAACATCATACAGAAATTTGTCACCCGTTACTTGAGTAGTATAATCATTTTCCATCCTACACGCACGAGAGAGAGAGAGAGAGAGAGAGAGAGAGAGAGAGATTACCTGTATTAGGCAGGCTAGCACTGTTGTCCAAATGGATCTGCATTGCAATATTTAAGTGAACAACCTCCATAACTGTTACATTCGGAATTACCCTAGCAAAAGTAAACTGTTCCCTTCTCTCCTAATACATAGTTGTGTTGTACTGTAATACTTTGATTACTTCAATGTTTTAATGAAATGCTTTTGAAAATAATACTCGTTATAAATATTATTTCATATCATATACTATACTAATTATGTTTATATATTACTCCAATCTTGGTACAGCTGTAAGGCAGTCAATGTATAGTTTAGTACAAGATGGATAAATTACAACTGTCCCACGAATACAATGATATCGAGTTATTTTAGTAAAGTACTAAGCATCCCATAATAGGACTGATCTCACATCACATGATCAGAAAACCACTGAGTAGGCGTCTGTGTTAGGAAACCAGGAAGTATACAGTAAACACGTCATAGTGTATGTACCAATATAGTCAGTCCAATACTATGGCCACTTGTCCTGCCCAGCCAACTCTGGCACTCTAAGGGGATGAACTAAAGGGGAGGAAATCACACTACGGTAGACAAAAGGACCCCAATAACTCCATGATTTGTCTTTAGTCCTTATAAATTTTGGAGCAAATCACCATATAGGGTGATTTGAAGACACTGCTAACAAGAGTTAATGTTAAGTTTGTTTTCTGATACAACAACTTCATCTGGAAGCCAGTCTTAATCTCCCAAACATGAACATTAAGAACGTGAATTTCGATTAGATTTGTGGTGTTAAATAATACTAGTAAACATAGGGACGGCTGACTCGTCTGAATTATTCCAACATCTTGAAATAATTTTAGTTTACTTAGTTTTTTTTTTCAAAGTTTGTAGAAATTGTTTGTCTCACGTTATGCTTCAGTACAGAGATGCGATTGATGAATTGGATGCTTAAATAAGTTACTAGTGCGTGATTTTAGCCATTCGAAACTTTCCACTTTTTATAAGTTACAAATACGTGCCTAATTTGTAAAATATATGGTGCTATATCTCTTGGATTACATTAACTAAAAAGGCCAAGAAAATTATTGAGGGAGCCAATACATTTTCACCACCTTAAAAAAAATAATAATGGAGTAATCATTTCATCTATTCCGTGGTGTGTGAAATATTTATGCTCGAAATAAAGTTGAAGCGATGACAAATGGGAGACTGATGGAGTGGTGTAATAACAGGTGTGCTTTTATATTCCCATGGCGCTGCATTTGTGTTGACTGATGGCATTGAAACAGATGCTGATGTGCTGAGTGTAAAAAAGAGAATTGAATACTGAAAGATGGAAACATAACACCGCCCACACATGCAAAAAGAGAAAATCGAAGTCTAAAAGAGTGGAAAAAATCACTGCACATGCATGCACACGTGAATCGAAAGGTAAAAGATTAATACATAACACATGACACCACTAACGCATGAATGTAAAAGTGAAACGAATGTTAATAGAGTGAAAATAATAATATTATATTCGTACAGTCCAAGCCAGCCTTCAAAGATATATGTAAAGTACAATACAGTATATAAATGTCTCTAAAAATGAGTCGCTACCTTGGCATCCATCAGTGGCACGTTAATGTGATTTCTTTTAGTAC
>JAWZYT010005784.1:182500-188212 GCA_034508575.1 Petrolisthes manimaculis | reverse complement strand
TATATATATATATATATATATATATATATATATATATATATATATATATATATATATATATATATATATATATATATATATATATATATATATATATATATATATATATATATATATATATATATATATATATATATATATATATATATATATATATATATATATATATATATATATATATATATATTATATATATATATATATATATATATATATATATATATATATATATATATATATATATATATATATATATTATATATATATATATATATATATATATATATATATATATATATATATATATATATATATATATATATATATATATATATATAATATATATATATATATATATATAAAACACGAATCATTAGTTAGAAAAAAAACATGTATATATATATATATATATATAAAAAAAACGAATCATTAATTAGAAAAAAAAAACACGTATATATAATGAAAAAAACACAAAAAAAAAACACGAATCTATAATGGAAAAAAACACACGAATCATTAGTTAGAAAAAAACACGTATATATATATAAAAAAAAAACACGAATCATTAGTTAGAAAAAAAACCACGAATATATAATGAAAAAAAAAACACGAATCATTAGTTAGAAAAAATAACACGAATATATATAAAAAAAAAACACGAATCATTAGTTAGAAAAAAAAAACTAATATATAATGAAAAAAAAAACACGAATTATTAGTTAGAAAAAAACCGAATATATATATAAAAAAAAAACACGAATCATTAGTTAGAAAAAAAACATGAATATATATAAAAAAAAACACGAATCATTAGTTAGAAAAAAAACACGTATATATAAAAAAAAAAACACGAATCATTAGTTAGAAAAAAACACACGAATATATAACGAAAAAAAAAACAGGAATCATTAGTTAGGGGGGGGGGGGGGTTGAGTCAGCTGTCTGAGGTCTTCCTGCTTAGTCAGCCATAGCCGAAGCTGACTCGGGTCTCAGGTGGGTGAGAGGTCGCTGGGCCACACATTACAGGGAATCAGCCTTGTGTTTCATATATTCGAATCATAATTAGTTAGAAGAAAAAAAAAAACTAATATATATAAAAAAAAAACACGAATCATTATTTAGAAAAAAAAAACATGAATAGATAATGAAAAAAAAACACTAATATATATAAAAAAAAAAACACGAATCATTAGTTAGAAGAAAAAAAACGAATATATATATACATATAAAAAAAACGAAGTAAGCATTTGTTAGAAAAAAAAAAAACACAAACGTACACATAAACACAAATTAAAATTATTATTTTATCTATTATCAATTAATAAAACAAAATAAGGCATAAATAAATAAATAAATATACAGTGTGTGTGTATGTATGTATGTATCCTGCATGGTTATAAATTACAGGACAAACACACACACACACACACACACACACACACACAAACCATAACAGTTCGAATTACGATGGGGTTTCCGTCAAGCCAAGCCGTTATTGACGTCCACACCGTCACGTTTAATGACGTCGGCTGTAATGTGAACCAAGGGTATTCCCCAGGTGGCCGTCAAGCCAAGCCGTTATTGACGTCCACACCGTCACGTTTAATGACGTCGGCTGTAATGTGAACCAAGGATATTTGCACACAGAATTTTTTTTTAAATAATATTAGTTAATTAAATATTGTTATTGTTATTGTTATTGTTGGTTATTGTTATTGTTATTGTTATTATTGTTATTATTGGTTATTGTTATTATTGGTTATTGTTATTATTAATTGTTATTATTATTGTTGGTTATTGTTATTGTTATTATTGTTTGTTACTATTGGTTATTGTTATTGTTGGTTATTGTTATTGTTGTTTATTGTTATTATTGGTTATTGTTATTGTTGGTTATTGTTATTGTTATTGTTGTTTATTGTTATTATTGGTTATTGTTATGGTTATGGTTATTGTTATTGTTGGTTATTGTTATTGTTGGTTATTGTTATTGTTATTGTTGTTTATTGTTATTATTGGTTATTGTTATGGTTATGGTTATTGTTATTGTTGGTTATTGTTATTGTTATAGGTTAGTGTTATTAATATTATAGTTATATATATAAAACTACACACACACATCTATACACACACACACACACACACATACACATCTATACACACACACACACATACACATCTATACAGACACATACACACACACACACACACACATACACATCTATGCACACACACACACATACACATCTATACACACACACACACATACACATCTATACACACAAACACATACACACACACACACACACACAGGGGTGATGATATCTCTCTCTCTCTCTCTCTCTCTCTCTCTCTCTCTCTCTTGTACAGGTATCTGAAAATATAAAGAATACATTATTTATTTATCTTGTAAGTGTGTGTGTGTGTGTGTGTGTGTGTGTGTGTGTGTGTGTGTGTGTGTGTGTGTGTGTGTGTGTGTGTGTGTGTGTGTGTGTGTGTGTGAATATTTATTACTATTTATTTATTAATTTCATTATTTATTTAGTTATTTATTCATTTATTTGTCAGTGTAAACAAAAGGGAATTAATTATTACCTTATTGTTGATTAATTAGATGGTGTGGGTGTGTGTGTGTGATGGTAGTAGTGGTAGTGGTGGTGGTAGTAGTAGTAGTGGTAGTAGTGGTGATGGTAGTAGTAGTAGTAGTAGTAGTGGTGATGGTAGTAGTAGTAGTAGTAGTAGTGGTGATGGTAGTAGTAGTAGTAGTAGTAGTAGTAGTAGTAGTAGTAGTAGTAGTAGTAGTGGTAGTAGTAGTGGTAGTAGTAGTGGTAGTAGTGGTAGTAGTAGTAGTAGTAGTGGTAGTAGTAGTAGTAGTAGTGGTAGTGATGATGGTGGTAGTGATGATGGTACAGCCATAAGTTAATCATTTCTGCGAACAAACATGTAATTTAAAAAAAAAAAAAAAAAAAAAAAAAAACTTACATTATTAATATCACACACACACATACAAATACACATACACATTATTAATATCACACATACACACACATACATACACACACACACACACACCAGTACACATACACATATACAAAATTTCACAATACAATTATTAACTTCGCAGTCCATAGGTTAATATTTCTCTCTCTCTCTCTCTCTCATACACACACACTCTTTCTCAAAATAATAATAATAATAATAATGATAATAATAACCTCTCTCTCTCTCTCACATTCGCTGTAACTACATCTTTCACACACAAATTAATATTAATAATGCCTAAATGATTAATTACAGTAATTAAATGATTAATTACAGCAACTAAATGATAACAGAATATTATTATTATTATTATTATTATTATTATTATTACAAGATAAACATTATGAAATATAATTATATACTCACCAACAAGTTAATAGTTAATAGTTACAGTAGGCCTATACAACAACAACAGCCAGGCCTAGGTGGTGGTAGGCCTATACTCTGGACTCTTGAAGCACTTCTCTCTTCACCTCTCCCACCTAGAAGGACACCAGCCAGGCCTAGGTGATGGTAGGTCTATAAAGCAATAGTTATTTTTTAAGTTAGAGGAAATATTCGTAAACACTTTTAACACGAATAAACCAAAATTGAATAAATTAGGCCACAATTAATTCAATAAATATATCACTAATAAACCCAAAATTAAATAAATTAGGCCATAATTAATTCAATAAATATATCACGAATAAACCCAAAATTAATTAAATTAGGCCATAATTAATTCACTAAATACATCACTTCAATAAATAAATAATCTCTACTTAATCCTGATTGAAGTTTGAACACGAATTAACCCAAAATTAAATTAGATTAAGCCGTAATTAATTCAATAAATATATCACTTCAATAAATAAATAATTCACTAAATATATCCCTTCAATAAATAAATAATTCAATAAATATATCCCTTCAATAAATAAATAATTCAATAAATATATCACTTCAATAAATAAATAATTCAATAAATATATCACTTCAATAAATAAATAATCCACTAAATATATCCCTTCAATAAATAAATAATTCACTAAATATATCACTTCAATAAATAAATAATTCACTAAATATATCACTAATAAACCCAAAATTAAATTA
Organism: Petrolisthes manimaculis; assembly: GCA_034508575.1. Lineage (NCBI taxonomy): Eukaryota > Metazoa > Arthropoda > Malacostraca > Decapoda > Porcellanidae > Petrolisthes > Petrolisthes manimaculis. The sequence continues at coordinate 184,072 of JAWZYT010005784.1, read as the reverse complement.
GATTAAGTCATAATTAATTCACTAAATAATAAATAATAATAAATAATAAATAATAATAAATAATAAATAATCCAATACTTAATCCTGGTTGAGGTTCTGTTAACACTGATGGTCGGTGGTAAACTGAACTAACCACCGACTAGATTACTCCCTCACCGACACACACACACACACACCGACACACACACACACCGAGACTGACACACACACACCGACACACACACACACACACACACCGACACACACACGAGAGGAGAGTTGGGAGAGGTTGTCGGTGTGTGCATAAATTATGAGTTAACATTTTTAGTTCTCCCAACCTTAGTTTTATACCTAGATTAATCATTTTTTTACCCTATATGCAGGGATAGGTGATGCATCTATCCTATAAATTTCATCAACGTATCTCTTATAGATTTTGTGTAAAACGGTAATTACCTGTGATGTGATGTAGTGAGATAATTGGAGGTTAGCGAGTGCTTCAAATATAATTATCATTCGGTTTCAGCCAATCACCGATAATGTTAAGAGTGTGTGTGTGTGTGTGTGTTTACAGAGAGAGAGAGAGAAATAAATATCCACCAACACACACACACACGTACACACACACACACACACACACACACACACACACACACACACACGTCTCGTGAAAAAAACTAGTCCCCTAAAAACCTATATATTTAACCATTTCAACAATTTCTTTCTCCCAGGTGTATTCTCTAGTTATATTTAAGGATTAACTACTATATTTAACATTCCTATACATTATCTTTAGCCTCAGCCACATAGAATATAATTATTCCTAATATTAATTTTAACACAAATATTTTTCCGCCAATGAAAATATCTCGTTTTTTTTTTTTTTTTTTTTTTTTTTTACCCTACACCTCACTTAATTAACTAATTTTCTAAGTAATTTACCCGTAAAAATGCTGGTATTTATGGAGAGTGAAGTTAGTAATTATATATTAATTAATTATATATAAATTAGTTAGAGGAAATATTCGTAAACACTTTTAACACTAATAAACCCAAAATTAAATAAATTAGGCCACAATTAATTCAATAAATATATCACTTCAATTAACCCAAAATTAATTAAATTAGGCCATAATTAATTCACTAAATATATCACTAATAAACCCAAAATTAAATAAATTAGGCCGTAATAAATTCAATAAATATATCACTTCAATAAACCCAAAATTAAATTAGATTAACCCTTAAAGGACCGGGCCGGATTGCTAAAATTTCCCAAGGTTAAGGAATTTTCCCCAATTTTTTTTACTCCAGACGTTGGCAACACTGGTTTATGGTAGGATGGGCTGCTCAGACTGAGTACACACACACTGCCTTTTCTAGGGTAAAGTTGAGGAATTATTGATGTTATTATGTCCGAGTGTGTTGGTGAGTGATTTAGCTGACGAGCGCCTATCTCCATTTTCTACTACCTCGCCACGGTCACCACACCCACACAAACACTAGCACTCACTGTACGGCGACAGTACCTCATTCAACTCGTCGTAATTCTGTAACCATTAAACCTACAGACTTCCCATTGGTACCAATCGA